>RJWK010039953.1:0-20126 GCA_004363435.1 Platanista minor | reverse complement strand
ATGATACTATACATAGAGAATCCTAAAGATGCTACCAGAAAACTGCTAGAGCTAATCAATGAATTTGGTAAAGTAGCAGGATACAAAATTAACGCACAGAAATCTCTGGCATTCCTATACACTAATGATGAAAAATCTGAAAGTGAAATCAAGAAAACACTCCCATTTACCATTGCAACAAAAAGAATAAAATATCTACGAATAAACCTACCTAAGGAGACAAAAGACCTTTATGCAGAGAATTATAAGACACTGATGAAAGAAATTAAAGATGATCCTAATAGATGGAGAGATATACCATGTTCTTGGATTGGAAGAATCAACATTGTGAAAATGACTCTACTACCCAAAGCAATCTACAGATTCAATGCAATCCCTATCAAACTACCACTGGCATTTTTCACAGAACTACAACAAAAAATTTCACAATTTTTATGGAAACACAAAAGACCCCGAATAGCCAAAGCAATCTTGAGAATGAAAAACGGAGCTGGAGGAATCAGACTCCTTGACTTCAGACTGTACTACAAAGCTACAGTAATGAAGACAGTATGGTATTGGCACAAAAACAGAACTATAGATCAATGGAACAGGATAGAAAGCCCAGAGATAAACCCACACACATATGGTCACCTTATCTTTGATAAAGGAGGCAGGAATGTACAGTGGAGAAAGGACAGCCTCTTCACTAAGTGGTGCTGGGAAAACTGGACAGGTACATGTAAAAGTATGAGACTAGAACACTCCCTGACACCATACACAAAAATAAGCTCAAAATGCATTAAAGACCTAAATGTAAGGCCAGAAACTATCAAACTCTTAGAGGAAAACATAGGCAGAACACTTTATGACATAAATCACAGCAAGATTCTTTTTGACCCACCTCCTAGAGAAATGGAAATAAAAACAAAAATAAACAAATGGGTCCTATTGAAACTTCAAAGCTTTTGCACAGCAAAGGAAACCATAAACAAGACCAAAAGACAGCCCTCAGAATGGGAGAAAATATTTGCAAATGAAGCAACTGACAAAGGATTAATCTCCAGAATTTACAAGCAGCTCATGCAGCTCAATAACAAAAAAACAAACAACCCAATCCAAAAATGGGCAGAACACCTAAAAAGACATTTCTCCAAAGAAGATATACAGATGGCCAACAAACACATGAAAGAATGCTCAACATCATTAATCATTAGAGAAATGCAAATCAAAACTACAATGAGATATCATCTCACACCGGTCAGAATGGCCATCATCAAAAAATCTAGAAACAATAAATGCTGGAGAGGCTGTGGAGAAAAGGGAACACTCTTGCACTGCTGGTGGGAATGTGAATTGGTACGGCCACTGTGGAGAACAGTATGGAGGTTCCTTAAAAAACTACAAATAGAACTACCATATGACCCAGCAATCCCACTACTGGGCATATACTCTGAGAAAACCATAATTCAAAAAGAGTCATGTACCAAAATGTTCATTGCAGCTCTATTTACAATAGACAGGAGATGGAAACAGGTACCTAAGCGTCCATCAACAGATGAATGGATAAAGTAGATGTGGCACATATATACAATGGAATATTACTCAGCCATAAAAGGAAACGAAATGGAGATATTTGTAATGAGGTGGATGGACCTAGAGTCTGTCATACAGAGTGAAGTAAGTCAGAAAGAGAAAGACAAATACCGTATGCTAACACATATATATGGAATCTAAGAAGAAATGAAGTGTCGTGAAGGGCCTGGGGGCAGGACGGGAATAAAGACACAGACCTACTAGAGAATGGACTTGAGGATAAGGGGAGGGGGAAGGGTAAGCTGTGATAAAGTGAGAGAGTGGCATGGACATATGTACACTACCAAACGTAAGATAGATAGCTACTGGGAGGCAGCCACATGGCACAGGGAGATCAGCTCAGTGCTTTGTGATCACCTGGATGGGTGGGATGGGGAGGGTGGGAGCGGGGGAGACGCAAGAGGGAGGAGATATGGGAACATATGTATAAGTATAATTGATTCACTTTGTTATAAAGCAGAAACTGACACCATTGTAAAGCAATTATACTCCAATAAAGATGTTAAAAAAAAAAGTATAAAACAGATCCTTAATTAACTGGCTGACAAAACAAACTTTAAGATCTTTAAAGAAATAAAACAAAATTCAAACAGTTAACCACATAAAAAATAATGTCCAGCATTCAACCAAAAATTGCTAGACATGCAAAGAAGCAGAAAGACTTGATCCATACTAGGAAGAAAGAAAAAGGCAATAAAGAGATCCCAAAATGACAGGGATGATGGAATTAGCAGATAAGGATTCTAAAATAGCTATTATAATTATGCTCATGTCTTTAAAAGAAAATAGATATTTTTTAAAATAATAAATGGAACTTCTAGTATTTAAGATTACAATATTTAAAATGAAAAATTTAGTGACGTCAGCATCATGGTGGCATAAGACATTTTTTCTATTTGTGCCCCATCCAACAACAAAAAGATGGCATCTATCCATGGACAAAAGTGCCTATGAGGGAGCTGTGGGATCTAGCACCATATGCTAAGGGACCGATGAGGAATCTTTCCCACCTCTGTGCTGGATAATAGGCAAACAGACCTCAGTCCTGGCTGTGGATTCTTCAGTTGCCTGTGTACCAACACTAGCCTCCCTCAGCCACACTCTGAGAGCCCCTGGAAAACATTGTCTTAGACAATCACCCATGGATGAGAGACCCTTTGTAGCAGTACAGGTTCCAGAGGAGAAGTTCCAGCACACCATTGGAGCAAAAGAAACATAAATTTGGATTCACTGGAGTAGGTAAAAGGAACAGCTTGATTTTACCCACATTATCCCTCCCCAAGGCGGCACAGCTTAAGACCAAGAGAGATCGTCTCAGCTGTGATTTATCCTACAGGGGAAAAAGTGAGTGAGTGAGCACATGTCTTCCCCAACTGTGCAGGATTCTGCCAAAGGGATTCATTTCTCTCTTGCCCCACCCAGAGTACAGAATCATGAGCTATATGACTGAGGAGCAGGAAGAGACTGGGAGAGCTGAATATAGAACTGAG
The DNA here is from genome assembly GCA_004363435.1 of Platanista minor. Taxonomy (NCBI): domain Eukaryota; kingdom Metazoa; phylum Chordata; class Mammalia; order Artiodactyla; family Platanistidae; genus Platanista; species Platanista minor. The sequence goes on along the minus strand of RJWK010039953.1, from coordinate 17,061 downwards.
AGGGCATTAAAAGGATGCAGATCCTACTAATGCCCACACACTCCATCCACAAGCCCACCCACAAGCCACTGGGAACACCTAACATGGAGATCCTCCCAACTGGCCCACAGGCATCCACAGCACTCCATGCATTTAGCCCACACACCTCCCAAGCCTGTGGCCAGCTCCCTGTACGTGCTCCAGACAGTGGCGGAGACAGCAAGTTTTGGTAGATGACTAGTGAGCACACACAGAAACCAGATCCAAATCTGTAGGCTGGGGAGAAACCACAAACTTGAGCTTTAGTGTGATTATTTTTGGAAAATGAAAGAGGCTGTCAGCACACACCTGGTTTTTTGCAAGATCCTGAGAAGTCATACAGCTTTATCCTGAGATAGCCTCAGAATCTCTAATAGGGCTGATGGAAGGTATCTCTCTCCTGAAGACCATTAGTAAAGACTGGAGGAGGTGACTGCTATTTCAAATGTGAACACAACAATAGACAACTTCAAGGAAAATGAAGTATCAAAGTAACATGACATCACAAAAGGATCACAATAATCTTCTAGTACACAAACACAAAGACATGGGAATCTGCAATTTATTCAATAAAGAATTCAAAATAGCTGTTTTAAGGTAACTCAATGAGTGACAAGAAAACACACAAAGACAATTCAGTGAAATAAAGAATGCAATATATGAAAAAAATGAGAAATTAAACAAAGAGATAGAAATCATAAAAATGTACCAAACAAAAATTCTGGATCTAAAGAATACAATGAATGAAATGAAAACTGCAACAGAGAGCACCAACATCAGAATAAAACAAGCAGAAGAAAGAATCTGGGAGATAGAAGGCAGGAACGTTGAAATTATCCAGTCAGAGGAAAACAAAGAAAAAAAATGAAAAAGAGTGATGAAAGTTACATGATCTATGGGATACTATACAAAGAACCAATTTGTGAATTATTGTAGTTCCAGGAGAAGAGAGAAAAGAGGTCAGAAAGCTTACTTAAAGAATGAAATGAGGGACTTCCCTGGTGGCACAGTGGTTAAGAATCTGCCTGTGTGCCACAACTACTGAAGCTCACACGCCTAGAGCCTGTGCTCTGCAACAAGAGAAGCCACTGCAATGAGAGCCCGCGCACCACAACAAAGAGTAGCCCCAGCTCACCGCAACTAGAGCAAGCCAGAGTGCAGCAACAAAGACCCAGTGCAGCCAAAATAAATAAATCATTTTTAAAAAAAATTAAAAAAAAAAGAATGAAATGAAACCTTTCCAAATCTGCAGAGAGATTTGGATATACAAATTCATGAAGCTCATAGGTTAACAAACAAAATCAACTTAAAAAATTCATCTCCAAGACACATTATAAAAAACTCAAAGCACAAAGTCAAAGAGAGAATCTTAAAAGAAGATCTTTTAAGAATCTTAAAAGAAGAATCTTAAAAGAGGGTAGCTTACAAGGAAACCGCCTCACGTCTATCAGGGGATTTCTCAACAGAGACCTTACAGGCCAGGAGAGAGTGAGGTGATATGTTCAAACTTCTAAAAGACAAAAACTGCCATCCAAGAATACTTTGCCCAGAAAATACGTCCTTCAGAAATGAAGGCAACATAAAGCTTCTTACAATCAACAAAAGCTGAGATCACCACTAGTTCTGCCTTATAAGAAAGGTTGAAGGGAGTTCTTCAAGCTGAAATGAAAAGATGCTAATTAGTAACAGGAAAACATATGAAAACATAAAACACACTGGTAAAGGTAAGTGTATATTCAACGTCAGAATACTCTAATACTGTAATATGGGGGAGTATTACCCACTTAACTCTTGAATAATGGTTAAAAAGACAAGAGTATTAAAAATAACTATAGCTACAATAATTTGCTCATTAATACACAGTATATAAAGGGTAAATTGTGACATCAAAAACATAAAATGAGGTGGTGAGGAGTAAAAGTTTAGAGGTTTTGTAAGTGATTGAAGTTATCTGTGTAAAACAGACTGTTACATTCATGAGATGTTCTGTGTAAGCCTCATGGTACCCACAAAACAAAAACCTACAGTATATACATAAAAAATAAAGAGAAGGGAATCAAGGCATACCACTATGGAAAATCATCAATTCAAAAAGGAAGGCAGCAAGAGAGGAAGAAAAGGAACAAATGAGCCAGAAAACAATGGTATTAGTAAGTCCTTACCTAACAACATTTACTATAATGTAAATGGATTGAATACTTCAATTAAAGATATATAGTGACTGGATGGATTTAAAAAAAAAATAAACAAGAACCAACTACATGCTGCCTATAAGAGATTCACTTTAACTTTAAGGACACGTATAGGCTCAAAGTGAAGAGATAGAAAAAGACATTCCACACATGTGGAAGCCAAAAAAGAGCAGGGTAGCTATACTTATATCAGACAAAACAGACTTTAAGCCAAACATGGTAACAAGAGACAAAGAAAATCATTATATAATGACAAAAGGAACAATTTATCAAGAAGACAGAACATTGTAAATATATATGCTCCCAACATAAAAGCACCTAAATATATTAAGCAAATACTAACAGATCTGAAGGGAGAAATAGACAACAATACAATAATAATAGGGGAGTTTAATACCTCACTTTCAATAATGGATAGATCATTCAGACAGAAAATCATTAAGGAAACATTGGACTTGAACTATAATTTAGACTAAATAGATTAACAGACATGTAAGGAATATTCCATCTAATAGCAGCAGAACATACATTCTTCTCAAATACACATGGAACATTCTCCAGGATAAATCACATGTTAAATCTCCAAAAAAGTCTTAGCAAATGTATAAATTTGCAATTCTCAGACATTAGAAGAACTAAACTAAAAATCAATAACAAAAATATATCTGGAAAATCCCCCAATATTAAGACATTAAACGTCACACTTCTAAATAGCACATGGATCAAAGAAAATTAGAAAATATTTTGAACTGAATGATAATAAAACCCAATATCTGGGAATTTGGGGGTGCACTTAAAGAATGCTTAAAGGGGGATGTATGGATTTAAATGCTTAGAGTTGAGGAGGAGAATATAAAACCACTAACCTAAGCCTCCTATTTAAGGATCCAGAAAGGAAGAGCAATTAAATCCAAAATAAGGAGAAGGAAAGAAAGAAGAAAAATAAAAATGCAAATTAATAAAATATAAAAAGAAAACAGTGGCATGAATTGATAAAATCAAAACATCTTTTCAGAAGATTAATAAAATAGATAAAACTCTAGCTAAGCAATAAGTAAGAAAAGAGAGAAAACTAAATTGCCGATATCAGAAAATGACAAAGATCATCACCTTGGATCCTTCAGATTTTGAGAGGATAATAAAGGAATATTAATATTATTATATTAATAAATGTGATGGTAAGGATGAAATGGAAACATTTCTAGAAAAACAGAAATTACCAAAACTGGTACAAGAATAAATATAAAACATGAATAATCCTGAATTTCTTAAAGTAATTGAATATGCCATTTAAAATATTCCTCTCTAAAAAACTCCATGCTCAAGTGGCCTCACTAGTGAGTTATATCAAATAGTTAAGGAAGAAATAAAACCACTCTTACATAAACTTTCAGAAAATGCAAGAGGAAGGAACTTTTCTCAACTCAATTTATGAGGCTAGAATTACAGTGAAACAAAAACTGGGAAAAGAATTCCTTTACAAGAAAGGCATTCTAATACTAATATTTCCTCATGAACATAGATGCAAAATATTTAATAAAATGTAAGTCAGGGCTTCCCTGGTGGCGCAGTGGTTGAGAGTCCGCCTGCCGATGCAGGGGACACGGGTTCGTGCCCCGGTCTGGGAAGATCCCACATGCCGCAGAGCGGCTGGGCCCGTGAGCTATGGCCGCTGAGCCTGCGCATCGGGAGCCTGTGATCCGCAACGGGAGAGGCCACAACAGTGAGAGGCCCGTGTACCGCAAAAAAAAAAAAAAAAAAAAAAAAAAAAAAGTAAGTCACACCTAGCAATATATAAAATGGATAATCCATCATGACAAGGTGGTATTTAATTCCAGAAGTTAAGTAAGATTTGTTTAACATTTGAAAATCAATCAATATGATTACCATAGTAACCAAATTAAGTAGGAAAACCATATAATCTTCTTATAATAGATGTAAAAAAAGACATTTCACAGAATTTACACACATTTACAAAGAAAATCTTAGCAACCTAAGGAATAGGAGGGAAGTTTCTCAATCTGATAGAAGCACATTTCAAAAAAATCCTACAGCTAACCTCATAGTTAATGGTGAAAGATTGAGTACTCTATGCCTAGGTTTGGGAACAAGGCATAGTTCCCAAAGGGCCTGATCTCAGTTTTTCCTTTCAGAATTATCCTGGAGTTCCTAACCAGTGCAATAAGGCAAAAATAAAAATGAATAAATAAAAGGCATACAGGGCTTCCCTGGTGGCGCAGCGGTTGAGAGTCCGCCTGCGAATGCAGGGGACACAGGTTCGTGTCCCGGTCCGGGAAGATCCCACATGCCGCAGAGCGGCTGGGCCCGTGAGCCATGGCCGCTGGGCCTGCGCGTCCGGAACCTGTGCTCCTCAAAGGGAGAGGCCACTACAGTGAGAGGCCCGTGTACCACTAAATAAATAAATAAAAGGCATACAGATTAGAAAGGAAGAAATAAATCTGTCTTTATTGCCGACAATATGATCAATAAATTTGCAGACAACTTGATCTGTAGATTCTAAATCTACAAAAACATGTTAAATGACTAATAAGTGAATTTAAAAAGATCACAGGATACAAAGCTAATGTAAAAAATAAATTGTATTCCTATATATTAACAACAAACAACTGATGTTTGACAGTTGATGTATAAATATCCCTCAAGTAGGAAAATCCTGAAATACACACACACACACACACACACACACACACACACACACACACGTGCGCACGTATTTCCCATGGAATTCATCTCCAGTCTCCTATAGTGGGTTGGCCAAAAAGTTCTTTCGGTTTTGAGTACAAATAAAAGACACATTTTTCATTTTCGCAAAGAACTTTACCGAACAACGGATTCACTAACTGAATGAACATTTTGGCCAACCCAATAACTCCACTCTCTACAAGGGGTTCTGTACCTCCAAATGAACTACTTGCACTTAAATCCCTGATTTAGATTTTGCTTCTGAGAAACACATACCAAAGTATATGACAATTTGGTGTGGCCTAGAGTTGAGGAGGTAATGACCAAACTCTTGAGTGACTAGTAGCTGGGAGATTAAAAAAAATGGATCCTCTGCCTGCAGAAAGACTCCAGATTGCAAGTAGCTGAAATTAGGGACTGCAGGCTTGCCCAGGTCTCTGCAATGTGTGGTACCAGCCTAAGCACATAGGAGGTGTTTTGAATTGATTCCTTTATCCTTCCATGCATGATGCATTGTGATTCTTTCACCAATGCGGTGAGATGATGTCACGTTCAGATCACACTGGTGACTGCAAGCAGACAAAAGATAACCAACGGAGAGGGGACAGCAATGTCATTTTGTCAGACTGTTGACCCCTTACCTCTTCACGCTCCAAAGTTGAGCATTAATCCCAAAGAAGCATCGGGGGTGTGAGACAGCAGGATGCTTTCTCCTCCATTCAGAATTGCCAGCCCCACAAGTCTAGTCTGGGAGGTGGGAGAGGATGAAAGTTTTGAATCGAATATGAGACCTAAGTTTTATAATGAAAAGCTCTGAATCTTAATAACTGAGCCTCCTTCAGTATTTAGTTTTTACCATAATATTTAATTTTCATATTAAAATAAACATATTCTAACACTAAAAGAAGCATATTTTAATAATAAAAGTGACCAAAAATTATGAATTGGAGTGATGTCCTCAATGAGTCTCATATTTACCAGGTGAGAGTGGGATGGGGGTCAGGTAGTTTTCAACAAAGCACAGGTGGCAGTAGTTACAAAAAATAAATATAGACAGAACTACATAAATTGTGTATATATACACATATATGTATATACATATATAATATGTTATATAAAGAATATATATTCTTTCTCAGATTCTTTCCCATTATAGGTTATTACAAGATATTGAATACAGTTCCCTGTGGTATTCAGTAGGTCCTTGTTTATTATTTTGCTTTTTAATACATTAGACATTTATCTTTATATGGTGTGAAGTAGAAATTGATTTTCATCATTTCCATGAATAGATAATTTCATCAGAATATTTATTAAATATACCACTGTATTTTTTCCTCTAATTTAAAATGTCACACATAAACTCAATTCCCACATATGAATTTGTTTCTGAACTCTGTTTTGTTCTATCAAACTGTTTCTCTGCTAGTGATACCTTTTTTACATTACTATGGTGATAGATATTTTTCTATACCTAGTAGGAAAGTCTCTTTTATTGACCTTTTTTTTTTTCCCCAAAAAGTGTTATTCTTCTCCTGGCATACTTACAAATCAGTTTGTAAAATTCCATAAAAATCTTGTTGGTACTTTGAAAATCCAAATTTATTAGATTTATTTGGGGATTCTTAATTTTATTTATTTTTATTTTATTTTTAGTGATAATGTGTCTTCTCAATCAAAAACATGTATGTCTTATTATTTATAAGTCTTAAAACAGGGCTAGGTTTTAACATAATTTTTATATATACTGTATGTATACACAATGAATGCTTGCTATGTACTATGCAGGGTGTTTGACACTCCGGATATGGCCCTGAACAGATCAGGCCAAGTCCCTGCCTCATCATGGAAAAGGTCAGTACATAAGTTACCAAGATTAAGTGTTCTAAAGAAGAGAAACAGTGTATAAGATAGAGAGTAACTAGGGGAGGTAATTTTACAAAGGAAAATCAAGGTAGGCTTCTTCAAAGAGGTAACATGTGAGCTAGGAATGAGCCAATTATGTAAAGAACTTGGCAGGCCTGGCAAGAACATTCTAGGAGAGGGAAAAAGAAAGTAGAAAGACTTGTTCTGTTTAAAAACACAATGGAAACAAGCATGTGAGGAGAAGAATGAGATAAGATAAAGCTGGAGATAGGAAAAGTCCAGATTATTCAGGACCTTTTTGGTTTGGGTTTTATTCTTAAAACAGCTGATGAGTTTTAAGCAGGCAGGGACATAATCAATTTTACAATTTAAAAAGGGAGCTTTGGCTACCTTGTGAGGACTAGATTAGAAAGATGCTAGGGTGGAGAAGGGAGGCAGTCAGCAGATATTACAGAGCCTGGTGAGGGACAAGCTAGTTGGCTAGCTCGCTCTGAACATCTGTTTTCCTTACCTGTTTAGTAATAACACCCATTCTTATCTGGTCCTACTGCATCTCATCTAAGTGATTACACTTTCCAGTCTCTCTTAAAGTGAGATGGAGCCACTTGATTAAGCACCACCAGACAGTTAACGTTTAGACAAAAGCATTGCGTGAGACTTTCTGGAAGCCTTTAAAATGTGGAACTTGATCGGAGCCTCTGCTCCGGGAAAACACTGCTGTGGCTAAGAAATTCCCCACCCTCTCTCTCTTTTTTTTTTTTCAAATGAGATATAACTGACATTATATTAGTTCCAGGTGTATCCAGCTTAGCATTCTTTATCTCATGAATGATTAGCTGATATTAGAAATGTTTGCCTGCTTGAAAGTAGCTAAACACACACATAAACATTTCCTGTTCAGCTGATTGAGGAATGACCCTGATTGCAAAATGACCCCAACTGCAAATCACCCCACCTGAGACTCGTCTATACCTCCCTATAAACATCTAAAGCAAAACCACATAGTGGAGGCACTTGGATCTTAGGGGATCTAGGGTGTGATCCCTGTTGCAGTAGCCTGAATAAAATCATCTCAACTGTCAGATGCATTTTGTCTTTCACACCTTTTTATAAGGTAGGTGGTGTATCTTCTTTACTCTTCCTCCTTTCTTTCTAACGCTTGAAATGTATAGGTGAAGGAGCACAGTAGCCTTCTGGGAGCATGAGGTGTCATACATTTAAAATGAACTCTATCAGACCACATGGCTATAAAAGGGCTATAAAAGAAAGGGTTATAAAAGAAGCACAAAAGAATGTAATGAGCTTACAGAGCAAAGTAAGATTAATTGTGAGAGGCTTGAGTGAATCTCAGGGAAGACTTTTCAGAGAAGATGATACTTTAGATAGGCTTTAAAATAATGAAACTTTTGATTGATAGTTGAGAGGAAATGACAAGGATGAATCAACCTTGATCCATATTGACCTCAACAGGCTGGGATAAGCGATCAGTAGAACAAAAGTTGGCACCTTACTGAGTTTATGGAATGAAAGAAAAGGCAAATTAAAGCTGTTTATCAAGGAGTGCAGAAGAATAATGATGCTAAGGAAAGAAATGGAGACTCTGGGAGGAGGAATAAATTAATGATTTTAGTTTTAGCCACTTGAATCAGATGTAATGGTGAGAGATGCAAGTGGAAATATCCTAAAGGCAGCTTAATACTGTTTGAACTGTTAAAGTGAGATCAGGATAGACACACATTCTGAAGTTGAGAGAATGATTTGATTTTCTGAACAAAAAATGCTGAGGTAGATGAGGTGATAGAAGCTGATTGAAGACCAGAAATTCCAAGACCACTTAGTGGCAGCAGTAGGCAGAACAGCTGTTGAAGGAAAGAGGTGTTAGCACCTGTGCTCATAGCCTCTCATGGCTTTCTCTTAACAGCTGTTTGGAGGAACACTGTTCTGCAAGATTTTAAAAGATATATCAAGCAAACAGTGTTCCATGCTCCAATAGTTTTGAGACATTCTGGGTTTGGAGATAAACATGAGATGTTTAAAGATGTATATGTGCTATAAATCTCAAAGGAGGTTGGTAACAGTGTGCGGTGTTTTCAAAACTTACTTCACTCCAGAAATTTTTTATTATAAAATCATTAAAACAACATATATTTTGAACTCCACCAGTTCAAGAAAATGGGGGCAGAATGGAAGACAGCTGGGGAGGGAGATGGGAGAGCCATCTATGTATCATAGTGAAAAATGCATAACCTATTACTAGAGGTTCCGTCCTATCCCATGGAACTTTTGGGGATCATAGGATCCACTGAAAATTTGGTTGAAGCTATGGAATTTCTCCTCTGAAAATTATACCATATATGTATATATGTTCCTTTCCCTGGAAGCCCAAAATATGACAGGGATTAACAATAATGACCATTAATTTCCTTTTAATATACATTTTCACAACCTTAAATTTCTTTACTATGCATATTGCAAAAATATTAAGTAATAAAATACAAACATATATAAAATAGAAAGTGATATTTCCCTAAGTCTGCTGCCTCCTATGTACTACATCCCTTTATCTCAGAGGTCATTTTTAACAATTTTCTTTGTATGGTTATCCAAATACATTTAAATAACACAGGTAGGATTTTTCCCTACCACTTGCATTTATAAAATTTACTCTGTCATAGACATTTTTCCACATGAGGGCATATTGATTTAGCTTATTCTTTTTAGTAATTGCTGATATGATGCACTGTAATTTTTCATTTTTTCCCACCACTTATTAATCCATTTAACAAACATTTATTGAATCTCTATTATGGGTGAGGTATCTTGTTTGCCTGGAGAAATAGCAATGAACAAAACAGATATGGTTCCTGCTCTTAGGAGCTCTCACGCTAGCAGGGGGAGAAAAATCATAAACAAGTAAATAAGTTAAATAACTACAGATTGTGAGTATAGCTCTGCAGGAAAACAAACAAGCCTAGATGAAATAAAGAGTAACCAGGGGAAGGAGGTCAGTTTTGTGCTGAGTCTGGATGGATGAGTCAGCTGTGAGAAGAACTGGAGAAGAAGCATTCTAGGCTATTGCTAATAGTTACTGCTATTGCTACTGCAAACAATTTCATTATGAACATTCAGTAAATACTCACTGATTGCTTACTCTTTGCCAGCAACTGTGCCCGAGTGTGAGGATTGAAAAGTGAACAATTAAAACTTGGTCCTAGTTCTCTTGGAGCCTACATTTTAGGGTAATTAAATAAAATACAAAGACCACAACATAGTGACTGGAACATAATAATTACTCAACCAGTGTAAATTTGTCTGATTATTTAAAATATTATTTGCAATCTGGCAAGTAAATTTACCTCATTGTTCAAATTTGCTCTCCGAATGTTATTGATGCTGTGTTTTTCACGTTGTTTGCCATTTGAATAGCTTCTGTAATTTGCCAGTATATATCCTTGTAATAAAGAAGAACAAATCTGACTCCATATTGGATCTGTTTCTTTTACTTTAACCTTCCTATTCTATTGCTTTTGCTACAAGTTAATCACTAAAGGGGTGTTGCCTATGGCTTAAAGTACCCATAATGGCCCTTCTTTAGGAACCCTGCCTCCCATGTCTGAGCCTTAAGCTAAAATACTTTTGTTTGGCTCATAGGAAACATCCTGACTAGGCCCACCTATGAATGGCTGCAGGAAAGAAGAAATTAACACATCCCCTCCAGGGTCTGGCTGGAACCAGGGAATATTTACAATAATGTATCACTTTTTTTTACTTCACCTCCTCACTTCCCCCTCTTTGTCCTATAAAAGAAACTAGCATCCAAACCCAGACAAATGGTTCTTTGGGACACTAGTCCACCATCTTCTCTACTGACTTTCTGAATTAAGTAGCTATTCCTTGCCCCAACAAATTGTCTCTCAATTTATTGGTCTGTCGTGGGGCAAGCAGTATGAGCTTGGACTCTGTAACATCCTTGGTCATCCTTTTACTGGTTTGTTTGCTTTTTACTGATATAGATATAGCAACCACTTGTCTATTACATGGGCACAGTCTCCCTCCACCTCCAGTCTGTTGTCTTTTAGTTTCACTAGTGGCATCTTGAAACGTGGACTTTTGACATTTATTGTGGTTAATATTTCAGTTTTCTTCAGTAATGACTTTGGGAGAAACGTGAGCTAGATTACATATAAAAACTTTGCAAGGATGTGTGTTACAAATACTAACAAGGATGTCATAAGGTGTAAGTGGAATACCTCTTATATTGATGGAGAGGGACAAACGTTCATTGCAAACCTGTACGTGCTAGGCACCTCCCCAGGTGTTTATCCATACCAAGTCATTTGATCCTTACAGAACCGTTCCAAAGTAGGCAACATTGTTCCCATTTTATATCTGAGGAAACAGAGGTAGAGTTCCAATGTCTCACAGCTAGTAAGTAACATAGTTGAAATGGTCCACCCGTGTAACTGTGATGGCAAAGTCATAATATTTAATTTTACAACGATAACCATGAAGTCCCTAGCAGTTTGGTCTAAAATTGACTGTGAGATAGGTGTACCCTTGGCTTAATAGTGGTGAATATGAAAAACACCTGCAAGTTCTATTTGATCTGGCAGCTGAAAAAGTTAATGAGTATGGGCAATGTACTTTCCTATGGTTGCATCACTCCTGGAACATTGTGTCCGGTGTCAAAGATAAACAAAGCCGGTTATTAGTTGAAGCGTTGAAAATAGATTTTGTTTAGTAACTGCTGACATTCGAGAAAGAGCTGAGTTCCATTGCTATTTGTGGAGAGGCGATTGGAACGTTTTAAAGGGAGGATGAGAGAGGGGAAGAGTGGGAGCTCAATAGAGTTAGAGAAGTGAAAATTGCAAAGCGTCGGTCAGTATAAAGGCGACTAGACCAGTTCGTTTGCTAGCTGGCAGCTACAGAAGTGAGGAGTCAGTCTATCCTCCCACAGAGACTGGGAGACAGAGTCCCTACCCTTCCTGAAGATTGCCTCTGCAGGGAATGGCTCTCAGGTTTTTGAGAGAGTTGCTTCTGAGTCTTAAGAAACAAATTCACAATTTCAAGCCCTTTGGGCGGTCAGGGGCCTGCCATCAGCTGTTGGCTAGAACTTTCTCAGCTAGGCATTTTAATGGTTGTGTGTCCTAGGGATCCGCCTTATACTGATAGAAACCGTGATAGAGTTGGTCACGTCTCTTAGCGCAGGGGTTTGCACGAGTTGTCACGTGCTGACAGTTGCGCGGTTCTCAACAGCTCTCAAAACCACAGTTTATGAGCAACATTAAATACAGAGGATGGGAACCACGATGGTGGAGTCTGAAACTCATGTCCTCTGAGAACCTCGAAAGAACAAGAGTTTAGCCTGGGAAAGGTAAAGCCTAGGGAGTCTAAGTCTAGAGATCTGGTTTGCTCAGTCTTGGAAAAGGCTGCGTGGCCACACACTGAACTCTTAAAGTTGGGAGTGTTGGAGCGGGCGGAGCTGCAAGTAAAAGCAGCTTAAAGTTCCTGCCAACGAAAACGTTCTGTGATTGTTGCAACCAAGTGAAGATTTTAACGAAGGCGTGCTCCTTAAGTACACAAGCTGCAAGCTAGAGATCAAAAAGAATGAGGACCGAGAAAACGGGCTCTGAGTAACTTGGGACGTTTGCTTGGCTCTGATGTCAAGCTGACGAAGGGTGAAGGGGAAGTTAACGCTTGGTTTGGAGCAAATAGCGGCCTCCGTGCCAAAGTTCAGTGACGAGCGCTCGGCAGAAACACCTGCGATGGCTTCAGGGCCGAACTAGCCTAGAAGAGAGGGCGGCGCGGGAGGAAGGCAGTGGCCGGGAGAGCGGACAGTACAGCACCCTCACCCGCGTGGACACGCGGTCCAGGGTGGGCAAGCGGCTACCTCGCGCCTCCGGCTCCCGGAAGCAGGCGGGGCCGCCTCAGGCGCCGTTGCCTTAAATCTGCGAGCCGGGATCGCGCGTCGTTGAGGTTCCTCAGCTGAGCGCCGAGCGGTCGATCGCCCTCGCTCCCGCAGTCTGCGCTCCGCTCGCTGGTGGCTCCACCCGCCATTATGTAAGTGCGACAGCACCCCGGCGCGCCGCCTTAGTTCCCGGCGTGCGGGCTGCAGGCCGGGGCGGGGAGGAGGTGGCCGCCTCTCGCTGCTCTGGCTCCCTTGGCTTCCCCCGTTCCCCGGATGGTGACCCCGGCGCGGGGAGACGCTGGACGGGGCGGCCCTGTCGAGGCACGCGTGGCGCCCTCATGCTTTGCCCCGCGCGCCGTGGAACCCGTCGGGGCTCGAGAGACGTCTCCCGCGACCCCGCCGCCGCGCGCCCTGCCTGCCGTGCCCGGGCCAGTTCGCCGGGAGCGCGGCTCGGTCCGTGCTCCGCCCCGGAGACCAAGTGTACTGGCGATTTCGCGCGCTGTTTAATTAGCTAGAAGTTCTAATGTGGTGTTTTTATGTTTTTAATGCAGAGACCAGTAATCCGTTATGGAGCATGCTATTACCCCGTTGGAACCCCTGCTTCCCACTGGTACCGTATTTCTTAACACGTTTTACAGTGACATTGATGTGCTTATCCCCAGAGCCCTGATGAGGTTAAGAGGGCTGGACTCTAGACCCAGAATGGTTTCCAATCTGCCTCAGATTTCCTCCAGTTAGGCATATTACTCAACCTCTCTTGTGCCTCAGTTTCCTTATCTGGAAAAAACGAAGATAGTTTTTAGTCCTTGCGGTGTGGAGCTGTTGTGAGGTCTAAAAGATGATGTATTTTATGCCTTTCACCTGGAGGAGACTAAGCCCTACTTGTAATGTGAGCTCTTAGGCTCTTAACAGTCTGAACTAATCTCTAACAGTAGAACATTAGACACCAAAGGGGTAAAGATCAGGCTTTATTGCCTTTATTATTGCCAGCCCATGGTGCCCGTTTGTAATCCATGGAAAAATGCCTGAGGTTACCCAATAAAAAATGCTTTAAAGATGTAATACTCAAGAATTTTTATTATTTCCAAGTGTAAAGTCATTGTAATTCACATGGAAATAGATGGAAGAATGAGCTCTTTGAAGCTAATTGTTAGTGGCATTCATTATCATGTGTAGTAACTGATTTGTGTGCTAATTGCAGGATAAACATTTTTTATTTACCAGTTTTTATTGTGTTTCTGTTGTGTAGAACTTCTAGTTTATCAGTTCATCAATTTAAATAGAATGCATAACTTTTTAATGTTTAAAGTTTTCTGTAAACCCATGAAACCCATGAATTGAAGAGTATTTTGGGGAGGGGGTGGGATATTGAATTTGATTTGAACTTGTCAGCTTTCCCACATCCTGGGAGTATTTATGGTAAAACAATCAAAGGATAATAACAGTAGGGAACAACTGACTCCTTCCTCTCCAGTCATTTGCTGTGCTAAGTTGTTTATATATACTTTATATCTTATTTTACAGGTAAAGGAAACAGGTAGTAATGGAACTAGAATCTGAACCCATACATGTTTACATTGATTTGGTTAAGAGATTGGATGTTTAATCATAACTAAACGGCTTCTCCTAAGTTAAGAAAAGCACTGGCAAACATAAATGTTTTGCAAATGAAATTTCATAGTTCTGTTATCCAACAGTAGCGGGACTAACAGCATTTCCAAGAGAAAACATTGGATTCAGGTGGCCTGTTGATGTTAAGATTTGTTACTAAATCTAAGTGCTTTAGGTTTAGTTAGAAAGGAGGATTTCTATTGTTTTCTAGGTTTAATGAGATATGTCATATAGATAGTGCTGCATAGTAAAGGTTGGAGTCAGGCAACAGCGTCTCTGGGTTTAAATCTTAGCTTTGCTGGTTGTATTTCAGTTTCTTCATCTATAAAATAGGAATCTTTCGCAGGGTTACTGTGAGTATAAATGAGTTGTAAAACATGTAAAGCACTTGTTTTCAAGAGCAGTAAGCTATTAGATTCAGCAGTAAGGCTAACATGGTTGGATCTCTGGTTCAGTGCTGAGACAGAAGAGGTCTTGAGCAATAGAAAAGTAGGAAATAGTAGGAAACACAGGCAGTTCTGCTCCCTCTGTGTTTTATCAAAGGCCTTGACTCATCAAGTCAGACATGTGTAAGCTCCTCACTGGGACAGGGCATGTAGAGGAACTGTCAAGAACTGTGATATCCTCTGTGAAGCACAGATCCACCAGGCAGAATCCCGAGCTCCTTTGAGGAGATCTTTGGGATTTAGTGGTTCTCCTAGTTTCTTCCTGTTCATAAGGGTAAAAGTTTATACAAATTCCCATCTCTTCTCAAACACTGGCCTAGAAGCACAGGCTCCCTAGAAGTTTACTTCGACTCTAGATAAATGAGAGATGTTTAAAAACAGAAAAGTGTATGATGAGGGGCCCTTGCAATGTCTGGCCTCTTAATAGTAAATATTTGAGGTTAACTTTACATTTAGAGTGATTACCTTCATCAAACAGACACTTAATACTTTATAGCAGAGAGGTAGTTTTTGTATTAATAACTTCTGTGAATTTAATTTTTAGGCATGATGTACCTGTAATGTGTACCTAGATTTAGTATAGCAGGCATCCTGACAAACTGATTCTCTTCAGATTAACTAATTGCTAGGTGGACCAAAATGCACATCTCTGGAATGATCATTAGCTCAGGGAAATATATATTTTTAATCTTTGTTTTTTGTAACTAAAGTAAATGGTTATTATTTAAAGAAAAACGACTAACCTGGAATGTGAAAGTTTCCTGTAATCCCTCTTCTGGAAATAACCATTATTAAGGTGGCATTTTTTAAAATATTTTTTAAAAAATTTATTTGGCTGCATCGGGTCTTTGTTGCGGCATGCGGGATCTTTTGTTGTGGCGTACGGGGCTTCTCTCTAGTTGTGGCGGGCAGGCTCCATAGTGCACGGGCTCAGTAGTTGTGGCACAGGGGCTGTAGAGCATGCGGGCTTAGTTGACCGCAGCATGTGGGATGGATCCCAGTTCCCTGACCAGGGATCAGACCTGCGTTCCTTGCACTAGAAGGCAGATTCTTAACAACTGGACCACCAGGGAAGTCCCAAGGTGGAATGTTATAAATACTTATTTTTGTACATATAACCCAGTATATTATTATTCTTGTTTTAAATAAAATGGATTTATATTATAAATTGTTTTGTAAATTACTCTTTTGGAGCAGTGGGTAAAAACATCAATATTCTTTTATTACAAACATTCTGTGTGCTCTTTGTTCATTTTTTTTAACAAAATAGAAGTATTTCTATATGTTAAAAAAACAATACAAGTGAGTAAATATTAAAAATCTTATTCAATGATTATTTAACAATTCATGTATTGGGAAGTATCCAATGTAGCAGACAGAAAGGAGCTTGGAGGAGCTGTACAAGATGAAAGACTTTATAGGCAGAAGGGGGCAGGAACAAGGAAGTTATACTAGCAAAAGGTAGATTGGTTCTAGCAAGGTCACTTTTCTTTAAGGGATGGTAAGGGTCTGTCAGGAAGATTACTTCACTAGTGCTGATAAGGTGATTCCTGATTGGCTGGTTTAACATTCCATTTTGGGGAGAGCTGAAGCTGTACATAATTGGGTTAAGTATTAAGTCTGGGTTTGGGGATGGGGCATACATGACTCCATTTTGGGCCCGTTGTCTTGTTTTTAGCACTGCAGGGAAAAATCTCCATAGCAGAGATTGTCATTTTAAATCTCTTAATTGTGTTTTTCTAAATTTGTGTGTGTGCGTGTGTGTGTGTGCATGCATGTGTATGACCTGTTTTATGCCCTTTCCTGCAGCTTTTTTCACTTACTACTTTATGATAGTCCATATATGTAGATATCCCAACTTTTTTTTTTAATGGGCAGTATAGACACAAAGGAACTAGGCTTTCCTAATAGACATTTAGGTTATTTCTAGTATTTCTTATTACAATCTATAATGCATATCTTTGATTATATTATTTTTGCATATTTATGTGAGTTTATCAGTAGGATAAATTTCCAGAAATGAAATTACTGGATCTAAGGATATGTTTGCATTTCTGTTGTCTAGAGGAACTGATAAGTAGCTAGTGTATGTCCTTTGGTACTAGGTGCTGTGGAGGATACAAAAGTGATCCCTTCTAACCAGGAGCTTACGGTCTTGTTGGAATCAAGAACAAAACAAGACAGATTCTAGTTAGATGTTGAATTATGTCTGATAGGACCCACATAGGAGCCGTGGGGACTGGGGAGAAGGAGATGAGGGCAAGCTGGAGTAGGCAGAGAAATGATGGGATGGACAGGTGTCAAATGGGCATCCAGA
>RJWK010039952.1:0-14379 GCA_004363435.1 Platanista minor | reverse complement strand
GACCAGTGGGCTGGCCAAGCCTGTCTCCCTTTCCTCCCAGGCACATAGCTGGACAACATTTCCTAGCTTCCTTTGCAGTTTGGTGGAACCATGTGCTGAATTCAGGCCACGGAACATGCGTGGAAGTGATAGATGCCACTTCCAGGGCTGGCTTATAAAATCCTCCTGTGTCAACTCCCTGCTTTTTCTTTGCCAGGATCTGCCAGCTGGACGTTGACACCAGGACAACCTTGGAAGCTACATGTAGAACATGACAGAGTGCCTTTAAGCCTGGGTCCCTGAGTCACTGTATGGAGCAGAGACCCTCCTGGTCTGGGTCCCTGAGACACTGTTTGGAACAGAGCTCTTCCTGGCTGCTGACTGCACTTTTCACCAATGTAGTAGATTAAAGATGGTCACAAATTCTGTGAACTTTTCCCATTGAAAGGAGGGGTCTATATTCCCTCCCCTGAAATGAGTGGGCCTGCTAACCGCTTCAACCAACAGAATACAGTGGAAATGATACCATGTCTATTTCTGGCCCCAATCCTGTTTCTTGGAGCACAGGCTCTCAGGGCTGAGCTGCTGTGTGAAGAGGGTCTACCCTGCTGGAGAGACCACAGGGAGAGGCCCCAAGACCACAGGGAGAGGCCAGCCTTCCGGCGTCTATGCCAAGGCACCAGATGGCTGGCAAGTGAAGCCACCTTGAACCCTCCAGACAAGCTCAGCCACCAGGGATCTCAGGCAATGCCACATGGAACACAAGCTCACCCAGCCAAGCTTTGCCTGAATCCCTGGCCCCCGAAATCATGAGATTTAATAAAATGGTTGCTGCTTTACAGTTTTCAAAGTAGTTTTTTTTTTTTTTTAATAAAGTGGTAGATAACTAGAACTATGAATGAGAGGTAAATTTCTATCATGTTATATCTTTGACAATTTTGGGGTTTGTGTGGGTGCTGGTGTTCCCTTAACTAATTTGGGAGATGCTATTATTAGGCCCACATTCCAGGTGAGGCACAGGATGTCCTGCCCAAGCTGATGGATAGGTGGTAAGTGGCACAGCAAGGAAGTGGCTCCGGACTGGCTGATCTGGGCTGGCTCTGTTGGCCGACTCTGCTCCTGGCTGATCTGACTGGGCTTGACTGCTGGGTAGATCCAGGTCTGCTCTATCGGTGTTCATTCTGGGGCAGCTCTTTGCAAGGTGCGTCACCCGAATGCAAGAGGCAAGCCCTGCTGTGCAAGCACAATGCTAGCCAGTGCTTGTGGTGAATCTGCTTATCTTCACGGGCCCAAGCCAGTCCCAAGGCCAAGCCCAGGGTCAAGGGGTGGAGGAAGTCCACTTCGCCCACTGGGAGGCCACAGCAAGGGGTGAGGACACACTGCTGTAGGGAGGGGAGGAATCGGGACCGATAATTCAATGCATCCCAGGAGGCTGAAGTCTGGCTGGATGGGAAGACGAGGAAGAGGCGACTTTAGGCTCAAGGAAAAACCACCTGGAGCTCCTAGTCTTAATACTTTAGTCCTTGTGTGACAGCCTCAGCCCATCTTGGGTATTTTGTCCTCTGTCCACATTTTGACATCGAGAGTTCTTGTCCCCTGGGGGAGGTGAGCTGTGGGTCCTCCACCTGGTCCCTGGGGGCTCTGGACCACACTTCTTCCCAAGCCCCTGGGCCGGCGGCCCTCTTCCCCCCCTTGGCTTGTTCTGTCCCCCTTGCAGGTGTGAGCAGCCTTTGGTCACCGAAGATTTCCAGTCCTGCCAGACTGACCCTCCCCATTGCAGGCCCACTGCCTGCACAGAGCAGAATCGATACAAACTATCCACGCAGCTGGCAGACTTGTCAGAGGGAACCTGGCGAGAAACTCGGGCTCCACTGGGAGAGGCAGGCCTTAAAGATGAAGGTATTTTCAGCTGGAAATTTTATGAGAAGAAAGGCTGTGTCAGGCCTGAGAGGGCCTGTTGTCCATTGCGGCCGAGGCTCCTCTGGAAAGAGGGGAGAAGCCCCACGCAGGCTTGAAGAGTCCCTGCTGCTGGGGGTGGTGTCCCCTCCCAGAGCTTCTGAAGACCATGTGAAAGTGCTTGGTGACTAAGGGATTTGCAATTCCCGACTTTCAGCTTTCCAAAGTGTGAGAGTGAACCTTTCTGCTCGATAGTTGTGTTTTCTCTTTAGTGGGAGATGCTCCAAAGTGTCTGGGGGCCCTTGTCTCATCCCAGCGTTGTGGAACCTTCTCGGTCCTGGCTCCCTTTGATGGAGGCTGTAGACCTTCTCCCACATCTCGCGCAAGTTTGCCAATGAAGTCAACTTGTCTGTCATGGGGCCCTGGAGCTGGGAGAGACCCCTGGGGTCCATGGATCCCCGATTCAGATGGCCTCCCGACTCTACGGGGCACTGGACACGGGGCTTCCCTGCTACCCTACCTCTCTCCTAGGGTAGGGGGAAGGCAGGGCTTTTTGAATTCCAGCTGTGGGACTCGGCCTCTGGTAGGAGGTGCTGGGTGAGCCAGGCTCTGTGATCGCAGCTCCTGTCCCAGTTTTCTGGACCAGCCTGCAGGTTTCCCACAGATGCTCACAACCCCAGCGCCTCTTGCTCAAAACCCACCTGTCCTTCCAGGCTCATTTCAAACGCCACCACCTCCAGGAAGCCCTCCTTGATACCCAGGACCCTTTTCTCAATTCCCTGTAGCCTTTGTCTGTTCTTTCCTGAGGGCCTTGTGACCCGCCCCCCCCAACCCCGCTGGACTGCATGCATCCGGAGGGAAGGGCCTGAGCCCCAGAAGTGGCAAAGCTTTGGCGCACACAGCTCTGGGGTGAAACCCTACCTCCTCTACCTTATAGCTTGTGACCTGGGGCAAGTCCCTTATCTGCTGGTGGGCGGTGAGACTGTGGGCAGGGGGAAGGTTCCCCTAGAGAGGGAAGGGGGAAGCTGGTGGGCAGCCGAGCCCGGGATCCTGCCCTGACGCAGGCTGGAGCTCCGCTTGGGGAGGAAGGACAGGTACAGCTTTGGGGTGCCTGCCCCCCACTTCTAGTTCCCCATGGATGGTACTTCTGGTGATGACACCTCACTGGAAGCTGTCAGGCCCCGGTGTCTCTGTGTCTCATTTCCTTCGCACCCTCGACCTGCGACCTCAGAGGTCGTATCACTGCCCTCCCCCTCACCATCCCCCTCCCTTTACTAGCCAGCCAAGGAATAGGAGGCGGTTCCATTACGAACACTGGCCTTGAAAGGGGAAACACATTCACACTGAAAAACGCATTCATGAAAAATTCCGGCTTTTATTACAACTAATGATCTGGGGGCCAAAACAGATCTGGAATTTCACTTCCTATTCCCCCAACTTTCTCTTCTTTAAGAAAACAGCGCGTCCACACATCTCAAAAGCCTGGGTCCTCTGGTTGTTTGGGATGGAGCCAGTCCCAAACTCACTGGAGCATTGTCCCAGCTCACTGCGTAAAATGAGGCTGATTTTGCCAAGGACAAACCTACCCTTTTCTTTCCTTCTGAAGGATGTTCCATTTTCAGCCTGGAAACCAAACATGGGGCTGGGCTAAGAATCCAAGTGCTTTGCTTTAAACTGATCCCAAATTACTGTCATAGCCACGACCAACAGTAACAACAAAACAACAGCAGCAGCTGACTTTTATCGAACATGTTGGTTGAATCTGCACAAAACCGAGGTATCATTCCTGTCAAGGAGGCCTCCAGACTGTGCTTGTTTGCCTCTCTCAAGAGGGAACTTACTACCACGAGCCACTGAGTTTAGAGGATTCCAGGCGCGTGCACCCAGTGTCTTCCGGGGGTGCTGGCAGATGCTGCATCACTTTTGCTTTCAGACAGCAGGGCTCCTGGTTGCAACAGCCTAAATGGACTTTGGCATCTCATACAGGAAAGCGTGGGAATGGAGGGATGTCGGAAGCTTCCAGAATCAATAGGAGAAGCAGAGAACGGCAGGAGCCGAGGCTGGCAGGGCAGCCGGAACCACAGCTGGGCAGGCAGCTGCTGCTGCTGGCACCCGGGCTGGCACCAAGGCCACCAGATGGGCACTCAACTGTCCCTGAATCTTCATTCCGTTCTCCCAGAATCCGAAGCCTCCAACTGGTTGAGCCAGGCCCATGCCTGGCCCAGCTGTTAGTGGGAGGTGACAGGAAGAGCCAGCGTCCTTCTAGGACTCACACGCTGGGAACCCCGAGCAGGATGGGTGAACTCGGGCTCCCAGGCCACTACTGGGCTCACCACAGCCCAGGCCAGAGGGTCAAGTCGGACCAAGTTTTACGTGACACCCTTTTCCCCAGACACAGCCTCCTTCCATCTCTAGAACAATACACATGCTGCAATAAGCAGCGGGTTATCTGGAGGGACAGGTAAAGAGCCTGTCAATGTGCTGCCTGTCCCGGCTGCCCTGGGGGTTTCATCTCAGGACTGTTTCTCATGGTTTGGGCCTCATGTTTCTCAGTGGTCGCAGCAAACCCCACATCTTGGTACCAAGCAGGGCCTGAATGACTGCCTTTCGCTCCTTCTCAAGGTCTGGAACCAAGAGAGAAGATAAAGACCCATGTGACATCTGTCCTAGAAGTCACCCAGCAGCGAGGAGCCAAGATCCCAGCTTCACTGTCGAATGGAGACGCAGCGCAGGAAGAAAGGTGGAATCACCGGCTGGCCAACCTGTGGAAAGGGAAACCCAGAACACGATGACCCCTTTCCCAGGAGGGAGCCAGGCGGTCAGACAGAGCATGGTGTCTGCTCCTTAGGATGAGGAAGGGCCAGTCACCTCAATTTCATCTTTAAAATCCTACTATTCAGCCTGAGAGGCAGTGCGATGGTGGTTATGAACTTGGGCCCTGCAGCCAGGAAGATGTCCGGCAGCATGCGAGCTGTGTGACCTTGGGCAAGTGGCTTAACCTCTCTGAGCCTGCTGCCTCATCTGCAAAAGCACCTCAGAGTTCTGTTCTGATGGCAAAGTTGGATCACGCAGACAAAGGGCCTGTGGCGGATATGGAAAGGCGCTGCCTATGTCATCTTCAGGAAGGACCTGCTGCCCAGCTGCTGCAGTGTGGTCACCAGAAGGGCCTGGCTCTCAGCTCCTTCAGAGGGGCCTGGGCTGCAGAGACCTGCCTCTCCACCCCAGGCTGTGTTCTTGGGGACAGTCGGCCTTCAGTGACTGAGAGAGGCAGGCGTATAGGTCTGGCTGTTTGGGACCAGCGTGGGACCCTTGGAAAGACAGTGCTCGTCTGAGCTCCCCCGGGCTGGCTGAGTCCTCACAGGGCCAGTGCCACCATTCAGCCACTCCCTCCGCCCAATCCTGCTTCTGCTCTCTCCCCTTCGCAGGCGCTGATCGCTAATAAACATCTTGCATCCATCTCAGATCCTGCTTCCAGAACCCAAGCCACGGTAGGGCTTTGTACCACGCCAGGCACACGGCGAGCCTCCCTGAGTATCCTATTAGTCCTGCTACATCATCATCACCACCACCACCTCCATCAGCATCAGCAACAGCATCATCATCACCATCAGCATCATCATCATCATCACCACCATCATCATCAGCAACAGCATCACTACCACCATCACCATCATCACCATCAGCAGCAGCATCATCACCACCATCGCCATCATCAGCATCACCATCACCATCACCATCATCAGCATCAGCATCATCACCACCATCACCATCAGCAGCATCACCATCACCACCATCAGCATCAGCATCACCATCAGCATCATCAACATCATCACCAGCACCATCATCATCAGCATCTGCATCATCACCAGCACCACCATCATCATCAGCCTCATCATCATGTCTATCCCAATCTAAATATCAGGTTGAAATACAAGTAGATAAGTTCAAAATTGGGTAGAAATGAAAAACCAGCGGCCAAAACAAAGTGAAATATCCAAAGAGCAGGCAAAAAGTCCTGTCTGGGAGAGGGGCTTGGAGCACCTGCCCTCAAAGTGGCTGAGACTCTTAAAGGCCCAGGAGCCAGAATTTAGAAATGCATGTAAATCGAGGTAAGAAAAAGAAAATCCAAGAAGTGGTTTAAACAGGGGGTGCTGTCATTGGTCACACGTGTGGCTTCTGATGTTTTAACTTGGGGTGCTGGCCACGTCTGCAGACCGAGCTGTTCTAAGCCCAAATGCCAGCCGCTTGCTAGCACCCTTGTCTGTGTCACCGCCCATCCAAGTTCACGGGTGGCAGGTGACAATGTCTCATACTCCTCAGCACGTACAACCGCATGAATCAGGGCCTGGGGGAGTCGGAACTTGGACTAGAATATCTTGGTATTTAATAACAGTGAGAAAGGATGTGGATGGGGAAATCAAAGCACTTTGCCGCTAAATGCCTGAAAAAGCTATTTTAAGTGGAGCTGATGTTTTAAGTAAATTCCACTCAGCCCTCCCATTAACCCCTTGAAATTGGTTGTGAAAGATTTCGCTCGGTGATGGTCAGAGAACCATCCGCGGAGCTGGAGGGCAGCGACGGCTCCGGCTGCACCTGGGGGAGAACTAGCTCAAGGCGGAGATGCTGGCCCCCTTGGGCCTCTCCAGGGAGCTGGGCAGCACCTGCTTGGGTCCACACTGACCACACCACTCAAGGCCACGCTTAGGAACAAACTCTTTGTCCCTGTCTGAATCCCTCCACACCTGGCACCAGTCACCCGCCAGAGGAGCAAAGGGACAAATGGGGGATTTTACAGGGTGGACACTCAGGCTAGAGTGAGAGGTGAACTCAGGGCTCCCTCATTCAGTCAGTAAGTCTCCCGATGAGGTGTTGGGACACACAGGGACTCAGTCCCTGCCTTTCACTCCAGGGGGACACAGGACACTGCTGTGAGGTCCTGCACAAGGTGGGTTGGGGTGTTACGTATATGCATTTTTCTGAGCCACTCGAAGGTAAGCTGAAGACATTCTAGCCTGCTCCCCTCAATAGATCAGACTGTGTCTCCTAAGAACAGGATATATTCCATCATCAGCCCCCAGAAAACGGACGCTGATGCCATGTGATCTGCTGTGCAGTCCCCACTCTAATTTCTCCAGCACCTGGGACCACATCTCAGGCCATTCTCCCCAGCACCTGAGTATTGACTGCTCCCTTCCTTCACTCCACGAACATTTACTGAGCATTATTATTTGCCAGGCCCTGTTCTAGGTGCAGGTGACGCAGAGTGAACAAGAGGATCCGGGTCCCTGCCCCTGGGGTCGGGGGCACCCGCTAGTCGGGGAAAGAAAGTCAGCAGGAAGTGAGCAAAGCAATTCTGGAGATTGACACGGGCAGTGAAGCACATAAACTGAGTGACAGATTTGGAGGTGACTTCTGGGCTGGGACTTGGATGACAGGCAGGGACAGCCATGCCTCTTTGTATCGGGGTTCCAGACCGCTCATTCATTCATTCACTCACTCACTGTCAGGGAGCGAAGGCACCCCTGGTGCCCAGTGCTGCCCCAGGGGCTAGGGACGAGAGAGGTGTTTTCTCCCATGCCTGACCCGGGTCTGTGAGGGCAGATCACTTGGCTCTTAGCTCGCAGGTCTCCAGGTGGAAAGGAAGTGACCAGGAGCTGCACTTAAGGAACTGCCTATCGTGAGGAGCTCCCTCCTACCTGGATGACGAGACCAGGACTTGGAGCCAATGCTGTGACGGGCTGAGACTTTTTTGCAGGGGGGAGTATGTCTGCACGTCCACTTGTGTCCAGAGGGCACAGTGTGATAATTTGAATATGTCCACAAAGTGTGTGGCATGTCCTCCGATGGTGGAGCCTAATTCCACTTCCCTTGAGTTAGTGACTCACTTCTAACAAAGAGAAAACAAGCGGAGGAGATGGCACGGGAGGCTAGGTCATAAGAGGCACTGCGGGTTCCTGCTTGCTCTCTCTCTCAGTCCCTTGCTCTGCGGTGGTTCGCTACCATGCAGGCAGCACCCTTAAGAAGCCCTGTGGAGGTGCCCATCTGGCAAGGCACTGGGGCCCGAGTGGCATCCAAATCCTCTCACTGTTGTGGCCTCTCTCGTTGCGGAGCACAGGCTCCAGACGCGCAGGCTCCGCGGCCATGGCTCACGGGCCCAGCCGCTCCGCGGCATGTGGGATCTTCCCGGACCGGGGCACGAACCTGTGTCCCCTGCATCGGCAGGCAGACTCTCAACCACTGCGCCGCCAGGGAAGCCCTAAGTTCATCTTCTTGATTACCCAAAACACCCACAAAACAAGGGCAGGGCCAGGTAGAGGCTAGTGGTGGGCAGGATGTGGAAAAATCCTCTGCTGGTGGCGAAACGTTAAGCGAGGAACACGGTACAAGGTGAGGAAGAGAAGTGAGGACCTGGAGTTAGAAAATTAAAGTTGTTTGCTCTTACTTGAAGGCTTAATCAGCTGATTGATACCACTCACAGGGCAGAGGGAGTTGCAGGAGTAGTGAGTGAGTCGACATGAAAAACGCATGAGGGGCCGGGGGCCTGGGAGGAGAGAATGAAAGAGCCAGCCTGTTCTATTTGTCCAACACTGGCCAAGAAATTAAATCGGAGAGGAGGAGACGGGGTGCCACGGGGATGCTGCAACTCAGAACACACGTGTGCAGCCACTTGCTCTTCACGAGGCCAAAACACGCTAATTAAGTGGCTTTTCTTAACTAAAGATGGATTCAATAACCTTTAGCAGTGTTAAACACCAGCAGAAACTGAAATCGTGTGGGTCTCCAAAGAGGCAATAGGGGTGTTAATGATCTTGAGAAAGGCAGCCAACATGCCACAGGAGAAGGAGAGCTCTCCCCACTGGCAGGGCCTTGGGTGTAGCTGTGACATTCAGGAACACCACATTCAGGAACGAAAAACGGCAATTAACTGGAACTCTCAATTAGCTCCCCAGTAAGGTGAGAGAGAAAGAGGAGAACAGGCTCCTAGTGAGGATTGTTTTAAAAACCCAACTTTACCAGTTGTCCTTGTGCCCGTTAGGATCAAACTCAGCCGTAAGTGAAAGTACATCCAGAACAGTGGTGCCTTAAACAAGACATTCTAGTCTTCTCCTACATAAAAGAAGAGCAGGGATGGATGTCAAAGTTACCAGAGAGCCAGGCTCCTTCTATCCTGCTGCTGTGGCATCCTCAGCACGTGGCTTCTACCTCATGGTCCAGCTTGGCTGCCTGAGGCCAGCCATCATGTCCACACTTCCACCATCAGGAAGAAAGAAGGGGCAGAAAAGCCCTCCCTCCTCTCACCCCCCACTTAAGAACCCCCTCCAGCAGCTGGACATCATCTGAGTCACATCTCAATGGCCATTTAACTGTAAAGGAGCTGGGATATGAAGTCTTTATCCCAGGCTCAAATTGGGAGCCTTATTAGGAAGGGAAGAATGGAAGTGTGGCTACTGGGGAAGGCAAATAGCAGACTCTGGCCATGTCCTGAAGTCAGAATACATTCAGCCCGAATCAAAACGATGTCTCACGTCAAGACAAGACATTGACCTTGAGTGCAATGCAAGAGAAGGGGAGATGGACAAAGGCGGAGCATAAGCCCCCCCGGAAGGGGGAAAATGTAATGCGACAGAATGTTAAAAGGACACAGAATTAGTCATGTAAACTCTGACATTTAAGTCATGATGCTATTCATGCTGTATAGTACAGAAAAGGTAAACTTTATCCAGACAGAAAACAAAAGCCTACCTGACCATAACCACGTATTCAGCTCTCCAGCTGGCCCTCAGCACCCTGATATTTTAGTCCCACTTAAGGCACGGCAAGGTCCTCAGTTTGGACCCTGGGCTCCGTGGCATGAGAAAGATCTGCAGAGTTAATCTTCTCGATCTGCACAGTTAACCATGAAACAAGCCATGAAAGAAGAAAATCCTAGGTTCCTAATATATACCTACTAACGTGCTTACAACCTATCAGGGTAACAGTCAGACACTGATCAAATATGTCCATGAACAAACAGAACGTTTCCCACGCAGTCAAGGCCAAGAAAGCCAGTAAGGGGGCGTGTTAGGAGCGGATTAGGCTGTGAGGGCTGGAAGACACGTGTAACTGTGGCTGAAACAGACGTTTACTTCTCTCTCAACCTCTAGGGCTGGGGGTGGCAGCGGGCTGGCATGGAGCCCTACGGTGCATCTGTTCTAACTCGCTCTGCACGAGCAGCCTCCTTGGTCCCAGAGGGCGGCTCCTCCTCCCACAGCATGAGCGGGAAACAGAAAGGTGGCCCCCATTCTGGTTTTTAAACAAGTTCACACATTCTTGACACACCTCTTACCTAGAGGTGGTGATTGAGGAGGCCACTGGTGAGGAGAGAAGGAGACCCTCGTCAGGCAGTGGTGGGGAGTTCGGCAACGCTGTCCCTGTGATCAAGTGCGAGCCAGGAAAGCTGCCCAATGGACTCAACCATCCTCTTAAGGATACTTCCAGGCTCCCTGTTAAAGAAGCTGCCTTGCTTCTTATGGGCTAAAAGGAAACTTCTCAGTTTTTAGATTTAAAGGAAATATAAAGGAGCCATAACTTGCTGGGTTTGAAAATAAAACTGTTTCTCATTCCTAGCCCCTCCAGATGGCGGGGGCAGGGGAGGGGGGGGGCAAAAAAAAAAAAAAAAAAGAAAAGTCTCAAATTAAAAAATGGCCTCTGGGCAAAGATCAAACCAGGCAAGGCTTGTGCAATACCTCAGAGACACCTAGAGCAGGGCCTCACAGTGCCAGTCACCAATTTACTGCCTTTCAGCTGCAAATTCACCCTTCATTGCCTGATCTATACAATGGATCTGGGCCCTTTGAATACTTCTTCTTTGCCTGCTGGCCCTATGTTAAGCACTGACCGCACACACTGCAGGAAAAGGGATCTTCTCCTTCCCCAGCCTGGCCCAAGCTATACAGGAGTGAGCTAGGTTCCTGCAGGGGGCCCTCCAGGTCACAGCAGCTTCTCAACCCTCTCTGTTCAAGTTCCATGGAAACCTAACCAGTGGTACTTTTCTCTTAGCAACCCAGCAAGACATAATTGTGTGTCTTTGGCGGGGTTACAGTGCGTGCCCGCCCCTGAACCAATCACAGTAGGACTGTGTGCGTTGGGTGAATCTGATACTAAGATTGGTCAGGACTCCCTTCCCCTGGAGTGGGGGTGGGAAAAGGGCAGACTGACGAGAGACAATCTAATTGAAGCACGTGGACTGACAGGAGGCGTCAGGGGTTGGTTCCCCAGAGGCAAGGCGAGCTCCTGTTTTATCCCAAGAAGGGTGACGCCACCATGGTGTCTGGATTCTTGTGGTCACGCGCTCCCCATGCACAAATGCGGGACAGCATCCCTGACATGAACTTGGCTGCTTGGGGCACTCAGTCATCAGGCTGTGGCTCCTGAGAACCCACAGCCTCTCTGCAGTGAGGTGCTGAACTTGGAAATGCTCAGCCCCAGGTACAAGACTCAGCAATGAAACACCTTCACTGTGGGCAACCGAACTAGACTCATCTTATCCCACTTGCCTCACATCGTGGGCATTTATATTCTGAGAAAGGAGGCAGCTGTAGGGCCGCCCTTGTCACCTTCAGCCCTTCCCCTGCAGTCCAGGTACGGCACTCCCTGCCCTGAGCAGATGGCCCGGCCTGGGGTCCCTCACCGAGGCTGAAGACAGGCTAAACGGTGTCACAATTCACCCATTTACAGGTTGTCCAGGCCCCTGTGTGTCAGGCCCACGGCTAGGACTGGCTCACACAGTATTCAGTGTCTCTTGCTGGTATGATCTCATAACCATCCTTCGGCTATGGCCCCTAAGTTCTAAAATGTTTTATAACTACCTGCCTGCTTCCTAATTAGATCCCTACTCTTTCATGCTCAGAAGTTTTCTTGAACTTTGCTGGTTTGCAAACTAATGGAAAGAAACAGGTAGGAGAGCAAATTAACTTTGGCTTTTTGGCGATCATTAATACGACCAACTACCCTTTGGAAATGAAAGGCCAGTGTGTATTAGCTTTAGGGGCATCGAGTGCAAAGTCAAATATCAAAAGGCCACGGCAAGAAAGGGACTCGATTTTAATCAAGGCAGGGAGATGCGGCACGTTTCACAGAAATGCAGATAGGATCGGGAAACGGGGCGGAGTCCTGAGACCCTGACATTCTCTTCTGAGTACTTCCGCTTTCCAAATGGCATTTTAAATCTCTTGTGCTTACAAGATGATCTTGATGCACAGCTGAGGCTGCTTCACAGAGGTGAAGCCCTCCCTTGGGGTTGCCGCCTACCCTCTGGATTCCTTGCTCTAAATATTTTCTTCAGAGCGAGCAAAGAGAGACGAGTGGGTGTCACCAAGGCCATGGCAGAAGGTGGAACAGGCTCACCTGGGTGACCACTGCCCCAGAACAAACTCACTGTGCCTGCAATGGATGTCACTGACAAAGCTGTCTTCACTGTCAGGCCCTTTCTCGTTTGCCATGTGAACTGCATCCCTGGCGCCTAGCACCTGCACACAGTAGGTGCACAATAAATATTTGGTGTGATCAGTCACAGGACTTCCGCATTGGATGGCCAGAGTCACTGGCCCAATTCACAGATGAAGTACCCACACTCAGAGGGATCAAGTGATGGCCTGCGGTCACCTACTTAGGAGCTGAGAAGACACCCGAGCCTGGCTTTCGTATTTCTTTCCACTTTCGGCAAATATTTATTAAGCACCTATCGTGTGCAAGGGGACAGGGCAGTGACCTAGACAGACACGGTTCCTTCTTCATGGAGCGGACCCTCTTGTAGGGGGCGTGGACAAGATAAACAAACAACTAATGTCCAGTGTGGTGGGAGCTCTGAAGAACAGCAGAGGAAAGGGGCAGGAAGGCATGGAATGCCCATGCTTTTAGCGAATGGCCAGGAAGGCCTGTCTGATGAGGTTGCTCCTCCTGGGAGGACAAGAGAACAGCCTGAGCCGGCATTCTGTGTGCCCTCTTCTAATTGAAGTGAAAGATGACTCGGACTCAAGCTAAGGTAGGAACAGGAGAAACAGTAACCTCTACCGTCTAAAAAGAACTTACTGTCTGTGGCATTGTTTTCAGTGTATCTGTATGTTGTTTGGGGTAAATGACGCTAGCAGCTACTATAAAAAGAACACCCCAAATCTCAGTGACGTAACACAATAAAAGCTTTAAAAGTGTACTTCTCTCACACAAAATCCACCGCAGAAGCTCCTGGCTGGGTGGCTCACTGGGGCAGCTTGCCTCCAGGCAGTGACTCAGGGATTCAGAATCCTTCCATCATCTAACCCTACTATTGCCGCATGTCACTGCTGATGGTGCCTCAGAAAAGGAAGAGAGAGCGTGGGAAATGCGCGTCTTCTTTTAGTTGCCTCTTCTGCTCATGTTCCACGGCCCCACTTAGATGCAAGGGGCCCAGGAAATTGTTTGGCCGGGTGTTTAAGAAGAGGAGATAGGTTGGGTGCGCATATGATTAATAACTGGAAAAATAAAAAAAGAGCAAACCATGGGGCTTTCTGGAGGCAGGATGTCTGGGCAGAGAACAACCCAGAGGCCAGGAGGTGGGAACATTTGGCCCTTCCTGGAAAGGATTCCACGTTGGAGGCTCTTTCCACGCCCCAGCCCGGTGCCCCTCCCCCCGCCATGTTTGAGGATGGTGTCCTCCCAGAGGAAGGTGTCAGCAAGCATGAGGCTGGGGTGATGACAAACCCTGTCCTGAGTGTGGGCCCCCAGGAGCCTGTGGGGGAGTGACCCTAACCCTAACTCTGGGCGTCCTTGGGCATGTGGGGTCCTGCCTGGGAGGGATGGGTGCTGAGTGCATCGCGGGAAAGGGTTGGGCGATCTGCTGAGGCAGACAGCTCCTGCACCCGGCACATCTCTGTGCCCCCTCCATCCCCTTCCCACAACAGAGCCATCAGTGTGCAGTTTGGGTGGCTCGGCAGTCTGGAGGGTGGCAGCTGTGATGGGGGTGGACGTCACCCCCAGGAAGCTCTCCTATATTCACCTAGCAACCTCACACAGGCCTGGTTGAGTGCTAGGGACTCGGCCCCCAGCTGCCCATCCGACCGCAGGATGCTGCCCGACTGTCATCCCATGACAGGGAGGGTGAAAACCCCTGATATATTAGATCACTCCTGCCAGAGGGGCTGTATCAGAGCACTGCTCTCCGGGGCCCAGGCCGAACGGTAGAAACAAGTCTGTCACTGCCAACGCTTTCTTTTAATACGCTGTGCTGTAGCAGGATCTATTTCATTTTGACACTGCAGTTCAAGTGTTTTCCCGAGAAGAGTTCTGGGGAAGTGGAAATCACGTTGACTGAGGGAGTTTCGTTCTGGTCCTCACGCTGTCACTGACCTGCTGGGTGAGTGAGGAACAGGGCTGCAGGCCTTGGACGCCCTGAGTGACTGTCTAATAGACAGGTTGAACGAGAAGGCAGCTAAGGTCCCTGCTGGGAGAGGGGGAGAGACAGAGACGGAGACAGAGAGAGACGGAAGG
>RJWK010039951.1:0-20165 GCA_004363435.1 Platanista minor | reverse complement strand
AGTTAGCTAGTGGGAAGCAGCCGCATAGCACAGGGAGATCAGCTCGGTGCTTTGTGACCACCTGGATGGGTGGGATAGGGAGGGTGGGAGGGAGGGAGACGCAAGAGGGAGGAGATATGGGAACATATGTATATGTATAACTGATTCACTTTGTTATAAAGCAGAAACTAACACACCAGTGTAAAGCAATTATACTCCAATAAAGATGAAAAACAATGCTAAGGTTAAAAAAAAAGGAATTTTTTCTTTAAGTCTAGAGCAGTGCCTTCTGATAGAGTATAATGTGGATTTTTGGCAGGGTTTTTAAAAATTGAAGTATAGTCGGTTTATAATATTATGTTAGTTTCAGGTGTACAGCATAGTGACTCAATATTTTTATAGACTATAATCCATGACTATATTTCCCTGTGCTGTGCCATACATCCTTGCTGCTTATCTACCTTATGCATAGTAGTTTGTATCTCTTAATCCCTTAAGCGTACACTGTCCCTTCCCCTTTCCTCTCCCCACTAGTAACCACTAGTTTGTTCTCTATATCTGTGAGTCTGTTTCTGTTTTTTAATATATGTTCATTAAAAAAAATTTTTTTTAGATTCCACATACAAGCGATAACATACAGTACTTGTCTTTCTCTGTCTGGCTTATTTCACTAAACATAATACCCTCCAAGTCCATCCATGTTGCTGCAAATGGCAGAATTTCATCCTTTTTCATGGCTGAGTAATATTCCATTGTGTGTATGTATGTGCATATATATGTTTATTTATATACATATACACACACATATATATCACATCTTTATCCATTCATCTGTTGATGGACACTTGGGTAGCTTCCATATCTCAGCTATTGTAAATAATGCTGTTATGAACATTGGGGTACATTTATCTTTTCAAATTAGTGTTTTCAATATTTTGGATATATACCCAGGAGTGGAATTTCTGGATCATATATTAGTTCTTTTTTTTTTTTTTTTTTTTTTGTGCGGTACGCGGGCCTCTCACTGTTGTGGCCTCTCCCGTTGCGGAGCACAGGTTCCGGACGCACAGGCTCAGCAGCCATGGCCCACGGGCACAGCCGCTCCGCGGCACGCGGGATCCTCCCGGGCCAGGGCACGAACCCGTGTCCCCTGCATCGGCAGGCGGACTCTCAACAACTGCACCATCAGGGAAGCCCTATTTTTAGTTTTCTGAGGAACCACCATAATGTTTTGCATTGTGGCTGGACCAATTTACGTTCCTACCAACAGTGTATAAGGGTTCTATTTTCTCCACATCCTTGTCAACATTTGTCATTTGTAGGCTTTTAAATAAAAGCCATTCTGATAAGTTGAGGGGATATCTCACTGTGGTTTTAATTTGCATTTCTTTAATAATTAGTGATGTTGAGCATCTTTTTATGTGCCCATTAGCCATCTGTATGTCTTCTCTGGAAAGATGTCTATTCAGGTTTTTGGACTATTTTTTAATCAGTTGTTTGTGAACCACATGTTTATTGAGATATTTTACCTGTTTTTTGGGGGGGGGGGTACTAAGTCTTCAAAACCAAACATGTATTTACACTTAAGGCACATTTCAACTTGGACTGGCTACATTTCACCGCCATATTGGACAGTGCTGGTCTGGAATATTATAATTTTGGGGGGTCTGCGGCACCTGCAACTAGCACAGTCTTGGTTACTACAGGGGGCTGGGCAGTTGGCAAATGAAGAAAGAGGCTTAAGAAGGGGCTTTGCCCGTCGAAGTCTGCACTCTGAGACAAGGGGATGACTGTGTTGGAACTGAGACCTCTAAAGAGGCTCTTCTTGGGGTCCAGATACAGGGGCGCAATTGTGGGTCTTGGAGACAAAGAGGCATTCGCAGCAGGGTCAGGGGAGGGAGGGAGCAGGATAGACAAGGTACTACATTCGCCCTCTCTGGTCCTTAACACTCCTCTGGCTCAGTGGTCCCACTCCAACCCCATGGCCAAGTTGGGGTTAGGAGGGAGGACCCGGGAGGGGAATCCCTGGACTGGGGTCTGGTGGGCTCCATGGGCACCAGAAGGGTTTGTGTGATCTCAACTCACGACTACCATGACGAGACAGGTGGGTGTACCATCATAGGGGGTGGTTGTCAGTGGGAAGAGAGTCCAAAACATCCTGAAAATGACAAACCCACACTGTCACCCATTCTCCAGCCTCTGGAGTGTGCTGCTGGGGTCTGTGACATTTAAGTCTTGGGTCCCTCTTAAGACTGGGCACTGGGGGCTTCCCTGGTGGTGCAGTGGTTAAGAATCTGCCTGTCAATGCAGGGGACATGGGTTCGAGCCCTGGCCCGGGAAGATCCCACATGCCGCGGAGCAACTAAGCCCGTGTGCCACAATTACTGAGCCCGAGCTCTAGAGCCCACAAGCCACAACTACTGAGCCCACATGCCACAAATACTGAAGCCTGTGCACCTAGAGCCCGTGCTCCATAACAAGAGAAGCTAGGACAGTGAGAAGCCCGCGCACTGCACTGAATAGTAGCCCCCGCTCACTGCAACTAGAGAAAGCCCGCGCACAGCAACGAAGACCCAACACAGCCATTAATAAATTAATTAATTAATTAATTTTAAAAAAGAATAATTAAAAAAAAAAGACCGGGCGCTAAGTGTTCTGAAGTCTCTGTCTGCATCTCTCAGGGGCTGGATTTTGAGACTCCTGGGTTAAGATTCTCAGGAAACCGGACCTTGAATCACCTGGATTTGTGCCCACAGCAATGCTGAGGATTTGCCTTCTAGGGCTTTGACTCCAGACTGAGACGAACGTCATCCAAGCTGGGGTGGGGACTTGATGTTGGAAGCACGAGTGTCTGTCCAAGGCATACATGTGTCTATGTGTCCCTAGGTCCCTCTCCACAGTGGGCATGTGTGTGTCTGTGGGCGTGGTGTCTTTGTGTGACAGTGGTAACTGGGTTGTGTACTGTGTGTGCACATGGCCATGTGTAACTGTGTACATACGTGTAGTGTGTGTACCTAGGTGGTATATTCACCTGTGTGTGTGGTTATTTATTCAAGACATTTTCCTGAGCACCTACTATGTGCCATGCTCTCTTCTAAGCGCCAGGGTACACCAAAGAGCAAACAAGTCCCCTGCCCTGTGTTTTCATATTTGAGTGCTCATGAGGGGTACGAATGTCCCTTGATGCAGGTGGGGAGTGAGGGATGGCGCTCAGCACTCTGCACTCAGCAAAGGATTCAGGGATGCACCCTGACCCTGGGGCTGCTGGTGGCTTGAGGCCCTGGAGTGTATGTGGGGTAGGGGGTGGGGGGGTTCCTGTCCTGTCCAGACCCAGATCCCAGATGAGGCTTCATTGTGAGCAGTGGGGGAGAATGGCCCAGCAACTTCCCAGGAGGCCCGAGACCCTAGAGTGACCGTCGAGGTGGCCTCAAAGGTAACACTCTCGGGACCTCCCTGCTGGTGCAGTGGTTTAGACTCCACGCTTCCAGTGCAGGGGGCGCAGGTTCGATCCCTAGTCGGGGAAAGAAGATCCCACATGCCCACCCGGTGTGGCCAAAAATAAATAAATAAAGGTTACACTCCCTTCCGCTCCTGAAGAAGGGTCATGAGCCTTGGGTGTGGCTGTCATTACAGGAAGTTAAGGCCCCATTTTCGGAAGTAGGAGTGGCGGACAAGGGAGGAGGGGGGATGGGGCGGAAGAAAGTCCCGGCTGTCCCCCACCCCCCTCCCTCGGCGCCTATGCGCCTTGCTCTTTTTGAAGATGCCAGCTCAGTCACCCACACCCCACAGAAGACACAGCACAGGGCCAGAGCTTTCTCCATCATCTTCTCGGAGGTTTGTTTCCAGCCCCACCCCTCTGAGACAGGACCCCGCCCCTCCGAGGCCTGGCCACGCCCCTAGGCGCAAGAGCGCCCCCCGGCCCCCACCCGCGCCCCCCACCCAAGCAAACGCAGCTTTAGGCCATTTGGCCCGCAGGCAGGCGACAGCCGCGAGCTCCGGTCCAGTCCATGCCGGCGCACTGACAGTGGCACGTGGTCTCGTCGCGCACGTCCCACGAGCCACAGGCAGAGCCAGAGGTGCAGCCGGTGACGGCGAAACCTGCGAGGGGGAGCGAGGAGGAGAGAGCTTGGACTCTGAGCCAGAGGCTGCGAGTCTGGGGTTCCGGGAGGCTGGCAGCGTGGGCGGCGGGGAGGCCGGGGGCCTGGACACCAGTGTCCTGAGGAAATGGGGTCCGGGAGTTGGGGGAAGGGACAAGACTGTGAGTGCAGACCAGGACATTACAGGAGTAGATGCTGAGACTCTGTGGTCCTAGAGAAATAGAGGCTGGACGTAGGGGTGGGGGTTATGGGGTACTGAGAACAGAACTGAGAGCCTGGACCACGGGTTCTGTACTCACCTGAGGGGCGTGACCAGGTGACCCCTGGAGGTGACACTCTGGCAGTCCAGGCCAATGTTCCTTATTGCCTCAGGAACTATGGAAGGAGTGACGGAGGTAACTGTGAAACCGAGCTGCCCCTCCCCCAATCTCATGCTGCCCAGGCCCTGGTGGTTTGGAGATGGGGAGGGGGCTCAAGAAAACACCCCTGGGGAAGGCCCAGGGGGTCAGGAGCTCATCACCTCCCAAGATTCTGCTTTGAGGTGGGTGTTTTGGAGGGAGGAGGGTTTGGAGCTGTTGTTAAAGGTGGAGCTGGGTGGGAAATGGGGTTGGAGTTGGGGTTGGCTTGATGTTCGCTTCATGTCAGGAATCAGAAGGGCCCCTGAGGCCCCTGCCGAGGTTGGATGCGAGGGTGCTCACTTAGGGAGCTGGTGAGTTCCTGGATCTTCTCACTGATGGCTTTATCCATGGGACACAGCAACTTGCCACACACCAGCAGCCCCAGGACTGGGAGGATGAGGAGGGAGAGAGCCTTCATCCTGTAGGTGCTGCAAGAGGGAACCCCAGCTGCGTCAGCCCCTCTCCAGCCTGGGAAGGGTCAGGCCGACAGAATGTGTGGGATCGGGAACCCTGGGTCTCCACGGGGGACGGGGCTGGAGGCCCAGCTTTGCCCCTAAAGGCGGGAGCAACTGTCACTTACCCTCTCCGTGGACTCAGCAGGCCCAGTTTTGGACACGGATGACATGCCTCTGCCTCAGCTCTCTCTTTAAGGCCTCCGAGTGTGGGGCTTCCTGTCTTGGCTAAGACCCCTGGCATCCTGGGCCTCCCTTCCCCACATCCGAGGCTAAGAGGAAGCCCCCACGGTAGAGTCAAGGGACCCAGTGGTGCCACAGCCTCTCCTTCAAGAGCCTTCCCTTCCCACATCCAGGCTGGGACTGGTCCAGAGGGTAGAACCTGGGGGATAATTCCAGGAACCATAGTCGACGGGGCAGGGAGAGATACAGGAGCTTGCACGGAGGGGAGGGGACACACAAACGTGACCAAAATAATGTCCTTGTTTGAGAACTGCATGCCATGTTCATTCCCAAATACCTATCACCATAGAAGAGATAGATAAAATCATGGTTTATTCCTTCGATAGAATAAATCGACAACTGGAGTGTTCAAACTACGGCCCATGGGCCAGATCTAGCCCACCATCTATTTTTTTTTTTTTTTTTTGGCCACACTGAGCATCTTGCGGGATCTTAGTTCCCCAACCAGGGACTGAACACCCATGCCCCCTGCAGTGGAAACACGGAGTCTTAACCACTGGACCACCAGGGAAGTCCCGCCTACCATCTAGTTTTGTATGACTCATGAGCTAAGAATGCTTTTCACATTGTTTGGGTTTGTTTTGTTTCCACTATGGATGGATTTTTTAAAAATTGTGGTAAAACACACGTGACATAAAATGTACCATTTTAACCATTTTCAAGTGTAAATTCAGCAGCATTAAGGCAGTGTGACCACCGAGGCAGACACTGGAATGCTGTGGCCACAAGCCAAGGAATGCCAGAAGCCACCAGAAGCTGGAAGAAACAAAGAAACGACTTTCCCCTAGTCTTTAGAGGGAGTATGGCTTGATTTCAGCCATACAGTGTTGTGTAATCATCACCCCTGTCCATTTCCAGAACTTTCTTTTTATCATCCTAAACTGAAACCTTACCTATTAAACACTAAGTCCCACTTCCTGTTCCTGAAGCCCCTGGTAATCTCTAATCTAGTTTCTATACCTATGAATTTGCCTATTCATATAGCAAATAAGTGGAATCATACAATATTTATCCTTTTGTGCCTGCCTTATTTCACCGAGCATAGCATTTTAAGATTCATCCATGTTGTAGCATGGATCAGAACCTCATTCCTTTTTAAGGTTAATATTCAATTTTGTGTCCATACTGCATTTCGTGTATCATCTGTTGATGGACAGTTGGGTTGTTCCCACCTTTTGGCTATTGTGAAGGATGCTGCTACGAACCTAGGGGCAGGACAGGATAAAGACACAGATGTAGAGATGGACTTGAGGACACGGGGAGGGGGAAGGGTAAGCCGGGGCGAAGTGAGAGAGTAACATTGACATATATATTCACTACCAACTGTAAAATAGATGGCTAGTGGGAAGCAGCCGCATAGCACAGGGAGATCAGCTCTGTGCTTTGTGACCACCTAGAGGGGTGGGATAGGGAGGGTGGGAGGGAGGGAGACGCAAGAGGGTGGAGATATGGGGATATATGTATATGTATAACTGATTCACCTTGTTATAAAGCAGAAACTAACACACCATTGTAAAGCAATTATACTCCAATCAAGATGTTAAAAAAAATAGCTTTTGAAGGATGCAAAACAAGTGGGCAGCTCTTAACTACAGGCAGGGTGAAAAGCAGAGAGAATGTGTGTAACCCTCTGGGGCTCCCCAGGGACTCAGTTTGAAAACCCTTCGTTCAGTAGCAGGAAAGAGTTATATATGCCCTGATAAAGAAATGTTCACATACTGAGGTCTGGGGAAGTCATTCTGGCTTATACATGAGTTAACGTGAATTTTGTGCTAGCTAAAACAGCCTGCTTGTGGCCTATGAAAACTACATTGTGCATCTGCTTTAATTATTAAAGAAAAGGGCACACTGACCAGAAGTCAAGAATGTCCGTGTTAAAAATAAAGATTAAATGCCTCCCTTCCTGGGATGCAAGGGCTGGTCCTCCTTTGATAAGACTCCCTTCCCAGGTGTCAAGGTCATACTGACTCGCTGTGTACATGCTGATCTGTTTTTTTGAAACCTTGAAGGAGTGTCTCACTGACTTGTTTGATATTCTTTGTTCTTACAAGATATAAAACTGTGCTGAAAACCCTGCTTCTCCGGAGCAGTTTCTCAGAGTTTTCCTGTGAGAAGCTGTCTTCTGGGCTATAGTCCTCAGTTTGGCTAAAATAAAACTCTTTCTATTGCTATTATTGATTGTTTATTGATTATTGTCATCGATAGTTCTCTTTAAAAAAATCCCTGGGCTTCCCTGGTGGCGCAGTGGTTGAGAGTCTGCCTGCCGATGCAGGGGACACAGGTTCGTGCCTCGGTCTGGGAAGATCCCACATGCCACGGAGCAGCTGGGCCCGTGAGCCATGGCCGCTGAGCCTGCACGTCCGGAGCCTGTGCTCCGCAACGGGAGAGGCCACAGCAGTGAGAAGCCCGCGTACCGAAAAAAAAAAAAAAAAAAAAAATCCCTTTATTCTCCGTGATTTCCACCAGCAAAACTGAGCTCTAGTGACCTTTTACATCTAACACTACTTAATACAATTCTAGAACCAGGTCTTTAAAAAGCACAATAGGGCAATCACATACCTACAATTTTTAAAAATCAATCTTATTGAGGTATAATTTCCATATAATAAAATGCATCTATCTTAAGTGTTCAGTTGGATACATTTTGACAAGTCTATATACCTGCATACTGCATGAATGTTTTGTTTTTCCCAAGTATTGCTTTTTAAAAAAATCAGGTGTAATTTACTTACGGCAAAATTCACCCTTTTTATTGAGTTCTATGAGTTTTGACAAATGCATACAGTTGTGTATGCATTTGACAAATGCATACAGTTGTGTAACCACTGCCACCAAATACAACTGGAAAAAAAAAAGTTTCCCAAAGATCTGAAGGAAAACTGTCCTGAAGTCACAGAGGAGATTTTTCTACCTTTACAACTGGTTTTCCTGTGCACTGCAGATCTTGTGAATATTCATAAGTGTTACCAGCTTGTTCTCACCTCTGTTAATATACATCTGTCCTTGAAGTAATTTTGAACAAAGAGGCCTGTATCACTCAGAGGGCTGGAAACTGTTGCTACTTCTTGTGAAACTGACTTCCAGAGGCAACCTACGCTTCTGATTGGTTGCCTTGCTACATAACTTGGCCTAGTGATGATGCCGCAATGACAGGTAGCTCTGCCAATCAGAAGAGAATCATTGACACCTGCTTCCTGTCCTACAAGAATGACAGAAAATAAAATTAAAAGTCTTGATAATTATTAGAGAAATGCTAATCAAAACCACAATGAGGTACCACCTCACACTGGTCAGAATGGCCATCATTAAAAAGTACAAACAATAAATATCATATATATATATGTATATCAACACTGTATCACTGTGTTGTACACCTGAAGCTAACATGACATTGTAAATCAACTGTACTTCAATAATAAAAAACATAATAAAATTAAAAAAAATTTAAAAACTGTTGGTGGGAATGTAAATTGATACAGCCACTATGGAGAACAGTATGGAGGTTCCTTAAAAAACTAAAAATAGAACTACCATACGACCCAGCAGTCCCACTACTGGGCATATGCCCTGAGAAAACCATAATTCAAAAAGAGTCATGTACCATAATGCTCATTGCAGCTCCATTTACAATAGCCAGGACATGGAACCAACCTAAGTGTCCATCGACAGATGAATGGATAAAGAAGATGTGGGACATATATGCAATGGAAAATTACTCAGCCATAAAAAGAAACGAAATTGCGTTATTTGTAGTGAGGTGGATGGACCTAGAGTCTGTCATACAGAGTAAAGTAAGTCAGAAAGAGAAAAACAAATACCATATGCTAAAACACATATATGGAACCTAAAAAAAAAAAAAAAAAGGTCCTGAAGAACCTAGGGGCAGGACAGGAATAAAGACGCAGACATAGAGAATGGACTTGAGGACACGGGGAGGGGAAATGGTAAGCTGGGACGAAGTGAGAGAGTGGCATGGTCATATATACACTACCAAATGTAAACCAGATAGCTGGTGGGAAGCAGCCACATAGCACAGGGAGATCAGCTCGGTGCTTTGTGACCACCTAGAGGGGTGGGGTAAGAAGGGTGCGAGGGAGATGCAAGAGGGAGGAGATATGGGGATATATGTATATGTATAGCTGATTTACTTTGTTATAAAGCAGAAACTAACACACGATTGTAAAGCAATTATACTCTAATAAAGATGTTAAAAAATTTTTTTTAGGGCTTCCCTGGTGGTGCAGTGGTTGAGAGTCCACCTACCGATGAAGGGGACACGGATTCGTGCCCCGGTCCGGGAAGATCCCACATGCCGCGGAGCGG
Source organism: Platanista minor (assembly GCA_004363435.1). NCBI lineage: Eukaryota > Metazoa > Chordata > Mammalia > Artiodactyla > Platanistidae > Platanista > Platanista minor. The sequence continues at coordinate 10,673 of RJWK010039951.1, read as the reverse complement.
CTGGGCCCGTGAGTCATGGCCACTGAGCCTGCGTGTCCAGAGCCTGCGTTCCACAACGGGAGAGGCCACAACAGTGAGAGGCCCGCGTACCACAAAAAAAAAAAAAAAATTTTTTTTAAAAAGGGGAATGGTGTGGAGGCAGGAGGGAGAGTCTAACCACAGCTTCCTGACAGCCTCCACCTCGTGCCCCATTTCACAGATGGGAAAACTGATGTTGGGTGAGGCTGAGTCACTCCCGAAGGGGAGATTTCAGATCCAGATTTGTTGGGTGCCGAAGTCCTTATTTATTTATTTATTTGGCCGCAGCTCTTGGCTTGTAGGATCTTACTTCCCAGACCAGGGATTGATCCTGGGCCCCCAGCAGTGAAAGCACTGAGTCCTAACCACTGGACCGCCAGGGAAGTCCCTCAAAGTCCTTACTTTTAACCAAGGCATTTTTACACCCGTACCATGAGGTGGTGGGTACATGGAGTAGGCAGGGTGTTGGGGGGAGAACACATGGAGGGCAAAGTAAGGGGCAGGTAGGAACAGTGTCCTAGAACCCCTTCTGACCAGCCCAGCTCTTGGGGCCCTGCCTCCCCAGAATGAGCTGTCTCCCCAGCCCCTTCCTGTGGTACCGGCCCACTCTCCCCTGCCCAGCATATCCAAGCAACAAGAGCAGATGCCAAGGAGCTTCAGGGATGCTGTGGTGGTGATGCCCACGGAGGCTGCAGCCCCTTTCCTGGGAGTCCCAGCTCAGCCACTGACTAGTTGCCTGACTTTGAGCAAGTGGCTAAAGCACCTCTGGGCCTCAGTTTCCCCATCTGTAAAATGGGATTATTCTCAGTGACTACCTTACGGGGCCTAGGTGACAATTAAGTGAGTACTCCCACTCCCGCAAGTTTATTGAGACACAGCTGACATATAACACTGTGTGCGTTTAAGGTGTATTACGTGGCGATATGATACGTGTTATGTTGCAACATGATTACCACATAAGGTTAGATAACATCTCCATCATCTCACATAAGTACCTCTTTGCGTGTGTGGTGAGAACACTGAAGATCTACTCTCTTATCAACTTTCCAGTACACAATACAGTGTTACCTGTAATCAGCATGCTGTCCATTAGGTCCCCAGAATTCATTCATTATCTAACTGAAATTTTTTCTCCTTTGACAAACATCTCCTCATTTCCCCCACCTCCCAGGCCCTGGTCACCACCATTCTGTTCTCTGCTTCTATAGCTCAGCTTTTTTAGATTTCACATATAAGTCTTAAAAAAAAAAAACCCCAAAACCAGAAAACACCCCAAACTCACAGAAACAGAGATTGGCAGTTGCCAGGGGCTGGGAGGTCGGAGAAATGGGTGAAGGTGGTCAAAATGTACAAACTTCCAGTTATAAGAGGAATAAATTCTGGGGGTGTAATGTACAACATAATGACGATGGTTAACAATACTACATATTGTGTATTGAAAAGTTGCTGACAGAGGAGAATTTAAAAGTTCTCACCATACGCACACAGCAACTATGTGAGGGGATGGATTTACTATCTAACCTCATTGTGGTTGTCATTTTGCAATGTATTGTCGACGAAAATAATTAATAAACTATCTATAATAGGAATAGAAAAGAGGGTTTTTTTTGTTTTTGGGTTTTTTTGGGGGCCGTGCCACAAGGTTTGTGGGTTCTTAGTTCCCCGACCAGAGATCAAACCCGGGCCCACAGTAGTGAAAGCGCCAAGTCTTAACCACTGGACCACTAGGGCAGTCCCAGAAAAGAGTTTTATTTGAGCCAAACTGAGGACTATAGCCTGGAATACGGCCTCTCTGATAACTCTGGGGAACTGCCACAGAGACGAAAGGTTTTCAGCGCAGTTTTATATCTTGTCAGAACGAAGAACATCAAACAAGTCATGGAGACACCACTTCAAGGTTTCAAAAAAAACCAGATCATCATGTACACAGCGAGTCAGTATGACCTCGGTGCCTGGGAAGGGAGTCTTATCATCAAAGGAGGACCAGCATTGGCATCCCAGGAAGGGAGGCATTTAATCTTTATTTTGAACATGGACATTCTTGACTTCTGGTCATTGTGCCCTTTTCTTTAGTAATTAAAGCAGATGCACAATGTAGTTTTCATAGGCCACACCAGGCTGTTCTAGTTAGCATAAAATTCAAGTTAACTCATGTATAAGCCAGAATGACTTTCCCTATATCTCAATATGTGAACATTTCTTTGATCAGTATATATGTATTAAATCACTACGTTGTACACCTTAAGCTTATCTCAACGAAGCTGGGGGAAAAACAGATTCCACATTTAAGTATTTGTCTGTCTCCATCTGACTTATTTAATCCAGCAAGTACTTTATGTAAATCTATGTAGATGATACAGAATGAGGCACGGTATGTACTGGATGCTTCAAGCGTCGCTTTTATTAGGGAGGGGGGGAATCAATATTTTCCCAGAATTTCCCCAGCCACAGACAGGGATCAAGGCTCTGAGTGGTTACTCAATGTGGAGGGGCCACCAGCCAGGACTTCCTCTTTCTGTCCTGTCACCACAATACCTCAGCCCTGGGGACCCCATCTCAGCCCAACAGGAACAGAACTTTCCCACTTTCAGGGCTATTTCTTCACCTCCAGGAGTCTTTTCACAATATTCTTGGCAGTAGCTGTTGGTTAACTTGTGTTTTCTGATTTTGAGCAACTTTACAGAAAAAAAAAAAAAAAAGGGAAGCTTGCCTTGCTTCCTTGACATCTGCTGGGTTCCCCGGGGCCACTCAGCCCCTCCCCCAGAGGCCTCAGGCAATTCTTGCTTTGCTAGGGTCCTGGGGGTTTCACCAACCCACGTCCACCCCTCTCCGCCCAGCCGGCAGCTCCACCACGTCTGGGACCCTCACTTTTTCATTCTTTTTTAAAGCAGCTTTACTGAAGTATAATTTACATACCACATTCATCCATTTCAATTGTACAACTCAATGATCTGTAGTAAGTTTCACAGCCTTGCACAGCCATTACCACAATCCAATTCTGGAAAGTTTCTATCACCCCTGAAAGGAATCTTGTGCTCCTTTGCAGTCACCCTCTATTCCCACCCCCACCCCTAGGCAACCACTTTCTGTCTGTGAATTTGCTTATTCTGGACATTTCATATAAATGGAATCGTACGCTATGTGGTCTTTTGCATCAAGCTTATTTACTTAGCATAGTGTTTTGAGGTTCATTAATGTCGTAACATGTATTTTGGTCCTTGACTGAGCTGCATTCTATAGCCTGGATGTACCACATTGATTTCCATTCACCAGTTGATGGGCATTTGGATGGTTTCCACCTTTTGGCTATTATGAATAATGCCATGAACATTCCTGGACACGTCTTTGTGTGGATGTATATTTTCCTTTCTCTTGGGTGAATTCTTTTCAATGCAGGGTCAGTTTCCATTGTCTAAATGTACCGTAAAGTATTTAAACTTTTATTTTTTTAGATTTTTTAAAAAACTGAAGTATAGTTGATTTACAATGCTGTGTTAGTTTCAAGTGTACAGCAAAGTGATTCAGTTATACATATATATATACATATATATTCTTTTTCAGATTCTTTTCCATTATAGGTTATTACAAGATACTGAGTACCGTTTCCTGTGTTATACAGTAGGGCCTTGTTATTTAGCTGTTTTATATATAGTCGTTTGTCTATGTTAATTCCAAACTCCTGGGAATTCCCTGGTGGTTCAGTGGTTAGGACTCAGCACTTTCATTGCCGTGGGCCCGGGGTTCCATCCGTAGGAGAACTAAGATCTGCACGGTGCAGCCAAAAAAAAAAAAAAAAATCCAAACTCCTAATTTATCTCCCCCGCTCACTTTTATTTTTAAGCAGAGCAAATTCAAGACCACAAACTTTTCCCTCCTGTTAACTTGGATGAGATATTGTTCTAGAAGAGCCCCCTGCCCTGCACAGCACGGGCTGAGAACTCTCCCTGCTATGATGTGTCCCCATGTCCCCACAACCAAGAACATCAGTGCTCACCACCCAAGGGGTGCCCTCCTGACCTTCCAAAGCCCTGATGCTGACCTGAGGAATCCTTTTTTCTCATCCTGAGGACCACCGCCCAGCCGGGGCCAGACCATTTTACAGTATTAAATAATAATGATGTATTATTATATTAATACTATATTATCGTGGTATATATTAATATTATATTAATATATTATTATTGTGGCAGTCAGTGGTTCCTGGATGTTGCCTCTAAGCTTATACCATGACCACCGGTGACTCTGGGGTCTGTTCCCACCCCAGGCCTCCCCGATGAGCTCATGTGTCCAGCTGCCTCCCGGGGATTCAGTGACCTAATCCACACCCACAATAACACGTAACAAAACGCGCTAGGTTGTAACTTTCCATAAGAACCAACTTCAGTAGTTGCTGAGAGTCCTTTCAAGAAGGATCCCAGCTGATTCCAGTGGGAGGAATGACAAGTTTGAAAATAATCTTCAAGAGATATTGGCAATAAATAAATAGATAAAATTTTAAAGTACAGAAAAAAAAATTGGGGAATACCCTGGCAGCCCAGTGGTTACGACTCCGCGCTTTCACTGCGGTGGCCTGGGTTCAATCCCTCGTTGGGGAACTAAGATGCCAAAAGCCTCGCAGCATCGGGAAAAAAAATAATAAAATTAAATTTAAAAAAAAAAAGGAGAGATCGGAAGGAATCCATGGCTGCTAAAACCTTTATGTGGAGAGTTGTTGGAAACCAGGGACACCTCCCGCCCGCCCCCAACCCACCGACCAATCGTAGGGACATGACATCATGGAGCTCCTGACGTGAGGCTTCACAGGACGCAGAGAGAGAGGGTGGATTTTATCCTCACACGAGGGTTTTGAGAATTCTGTGTAACGCATGTGGAGGGCTTGGCAGGATGCCTGGGACGTGGTCAGGGCCTGACACTGCCGGCTGCTGTGGCCCATTTTCGGGGGCGGGGATGCGGGTGGTCCGTGAATATTTGTAGAATCAAAATGTCCTGAGGTGGGAGACTTTACATCATCTACGTACAAATAAGGGCCAGAGGCCGAGGCGATTTAAGCAACAGAGTTTCGCTGGCGCTGAGAACTATTGAGTAACTCGTGACCTACTCCCCCTCCCCCACCCCCGCAGTCTCTAATTAGGGTCACCCAAGCTCGGGTTACAGACGCTAAAGATCAAAGCAGCCGGCAAATTGAGCCACAGCGCCCCCTGGCGCTCGGAGCGCTGACCTACCTAAGCGGGTCCCGGAGGAAAACCGCGGCTTTCCAAGGAAGAGAGTTTAAAAGTTAAACTTTTAAAAAAATTATTTAATTAATTGAGTTTTGGCTGCGTTGGGTTTTCCTTGCTGCGCGTGGGGGAGTGGCGGCTACTCTTCGTTGCGGGGCGCGGGCTTCTCATTGCGGTGGCTTCTCTTGCTGCGGAGCACTGGCTCTAGGCATGCGGGCTCAGTAGTTGTGGCTCGCGGGCTCTAGAGCACAGGTTCAGCAGTTGTGGCTCGCGGCCTTAGTTGCTCCGTGGCATGTGGGATCTTCCCCCACCACGGACCGAACCCGTGTCCCCTGCATTGACAGGCGGATTCTTAACCACTGCGCCACCAGGGAAGTCCCTAAAAGTTAAACTTTTAAAACCATCTCCCTCCCACTCCGTCTCCCAGTCGAAAGGCTTCCCTGACAAGGCCGTGGCGGGCGGGGGGGTGGGGTGGGCATCCAGGGCCGGCCGTCTCAGGGGTCTGAGATGACCCACTTTCTCCCCTGCACCTCATCTACTCGACAGCCTTGCACGTCCATCTTTCTGCCCTATTACGCGTTTCACATAAATCTTAGTAGAATTGCTGAATTGGAGGGGTTTTTGCTTCTCCAAGGCCCTACCTGCAAAACTGTCCGTGCGATTTTTCTGGGAAGAGTGTCTTTAGATTTCTCTGAATGCTCAAAAGGATAGGTGACCTCAAAATCAGGGCCAAGTCTTCCGTGGGCAGGGAAGGAGGGCCTCAGGTGTCCTGTGTCCACCCACGCCCCCCTGGTCCGTCTTGGAGGGGCCACAACTCCAGAGGTGACAGGATGGAAATGAGTAGTGCTCCACGGGGGGGGCGCTATACCCAATTTACCCGCCCACCAGGGCCCCCTCCCCAGGCACTCATCCCAGCTGAGCCCCACCCCATCGCCAACATTAGACTTGGGGCCACCACCTGACCCTGCTCAGATCCTTTCTGTAGTTTCCCATCACCCCAGCAGGGGCCAAATCCTCACTCAGGCCCCAGGTGGCTCTCAGACCTCGTCGTCCCTCAAGACCTTTCCCTCTGGCTCCATTCCGCTCTCTTGCCTTTGCCTCCACTGTGCCCTCCCCTCCCTTCCCAGACTCCTGTTCACCTTCATTCTCTTAAGTGCCACCTCCTCCAGGAAGCCTTCCCAGGCTGCCCGTGACTGAGTGGATTACCGTGTTCTTGGGGCTCCCACAGCCACCTGTGCCACAGACTGCCGGCCTGGCTGTGTGTCTGTGCCTCAGAGAGAAAGGCCTTCATCTATCTTATTCAGGCTGTGAGATTCACATCTCACTTTAACTGAGTGTTATGGGCTGAACTGTGTCCCCAGAAAACTCGTATGCTGAAATCCTAACCCCCATGCCTCAGAATGTGACTGTATTTGGAGACAAGATTTTTAAAAGATAATTAAGTCAAAATGAGGTCATTAGTGTAGACTTTAAGCCAATATGACTGGTATCCTTATAAGAAGAGGAGGTTAGGGGCCTCCCTGGTGGCACAGTGGTTAAGAATCCGCCTGCCAATGCAGGGGACACGGGTTTGAGCCCTGGTCCGGGAAGATCCCACATGCCGCCGAGCAACTAAGCCCGTGTGCCACAACTACTGAGCCTCCGCTCTAGAGCCCACGAGCCACAACTACTGAAGCCCGCGTGCCACAACTACTGAAGTCCACGTGCCACAACTACTGAAGCCCGCACGCCTAGAGCCCGTGCTCCGCAACAAGAGAAGCCACCGCAATGAGAAGCCCGTGCACCTCAACGACAGGTAGCCCCCACTCGCCGCAACTAGAGAAAGCCCTCGCGCAGCAATGAAGACCCAATGCAGCCAAAAATAAAATAAATAAATTTTAAAAAAACAGAAGAAGAAGAGGAGATTAGGACACAGACACACACAGAGGGAAGAGCGTGTGAAGACACAGGGAGAAGACGGCCGTCTACAAGCCAAGGAGAGAGGCTTTAGAAGAAAGCAACCCCGCCGACACCTTGATCTTGGACTCCCGGTCTCCAGAACTGTGAGAGAATCATCTCTGTTGTGTAGGTCACCCGGAATGTGGCACTTTGTTATGGCAGCCTTAGCAAACTAACACACCCAGTGAAGGGTCTGATAAGTCCTGCAGTTAGGAGCCCCTGTGAACAGCCTGGAGAAAGTGGGGGTGGGGAGGAGGATAAGCAGGGAGAGTTCTAACTCTCTGGGGTGGAAACTGGGCATCGTTTGCTGTGTTCCTGTCCTCACACAAATGCAGATTCTGATCCTGGGAGCCTGAGAAGACCCCTGGCCTTGTGCGGCCCCAGGCCCCACTGAGACAGTTCCTGAAGGGCTGGGGGTGCTGGGACACATGGCCTGTTCTGCTTGTTAATACTACTACTGATGGTCCCATCGGAGCAGCCGAGATAACCCTAGCACCAGTAGAGGGGCAGCTGCTGTCATTTTCCCGTGCCGCCAGCTTTTGGCGCCGTTTCACCGCCTCTGCAAAGCCTCTGCCGTCATTGGCCCCCATGTTTTTGGAAGGGGGACCCAAGAAGTTGGCCAAAACCTAGCAGCTAGTAGATCTTGGAGCCAATATTCAAATTAGAGCTTGGGATGCCCTCTGGAAGGACAACGGGGTGGGGTGGGGCCTGAGGCACAGGTCAGGGAACGGGACCCAAGGGTGGCAGTCCCCATCTAGCTCCCATGGAAAGAAAGTGAGGTGGGTGCCAGCTGGCAGAAAGATGCGAGTTTATTTCTCTGAAAAGGGAGGGGGGCAGGTCAGGCGGGGGCGGGAGGGTCAGGGCAGGGAAATGTCCTCCAGCTTCTGGTCCAGCGTCTTGAGGTCATCCAGGAAGCGGGTCGGGGTGAGGATGTGTGAGGAGCCTGGGCAGGACGATGGGGCTGGGGGAGCGGCCTCGGCCCCTGACACCCCCCAGGTGGGGTGCTCGAGAAACCAGGCCCTGACCCTAAGGGCTCAGAAGGCTCACCCCTTGGAAAGAGAGGGGTCCACTCCTAGGTGACCCCTTCCCTGGGAAGCCAAGCCCTAGCCCCTCAGGTAGCCGGTATCCTCTCACCCAGGCCCTGCAGAGGCTCTAGGCTTTGGGGACCCAGAAGGCACGCAGCTGTCAGTCCCCGAGGGACCCACACACAGGGGCAGGCTCCCGGCCCCACCCCAGCCCAGGGGCCCCAGTCCTGGCCACTCACCAATAAGTACCTCCCACTTGCCATCAGTGGCCCTGGTCACCTCATAGGCGGCCCGCATCTCTGACATTGCCACACCACCCATGATGTAGATGATTAGCCGGGGCCCTGCCCGTGCCTCCACGCCCGTCTTGTTCTTGTGCCAGTGGCCGAAGCGGGCGCTGTCCGGGGGAGACAGGGAAAGGTCAGTCTCAACAGCAGACTACCACCCCCATACCCAAGCCTCACCTCCCACAGGCCTGGGCACAGCTGTAGGGGGGATCCCTGGGCCTCACCTGACGGCAGCCTGGGAGCTAGGTGTGGGTGCAGGGTCAGACACGAAGGGCCACAGCTTCCGGTCCAGCCGGTCCTCCACGGCATCCTGGGGCCAGAGGAGGAGGCTGAAGAGAGGGGCCCGGGCAACGGGGCCCAGGGTCTGGAGGCCCCTCCATAGGGTGTGTTCATGGGCCAAGATCCTGGCAGACAGGAGCCACCATCTGTGTCTCCAGCCCCTTGGCGACCCAGGACCCTGGGCCCCTGGCTTCCTAAGGACCCTGCTTCTCCTCAGCCCCTCAGGGACCTAGGAGTGTGGACCCACAGACCCTTGGGAACCCAGGATTCTGAGCTCCCTGCCCCTCAGGTACCCAGGAGTCTCAGCATCCAGAGTCCATGGGGATACAGGGGTCAAGGTCACTGGCCTCCAAGCAGGCGGAGGTGCCAGGACTCCACACAGATGGCAGGAAGCCAGGAAGCCAGGTCCCTGGCCTGGTCCTTTGTGTTGCTGCTGCTTTTGTTTCCCAGAATGGGTAGGGACTGGCATGGGGAGGACAAAGGGGGGTCCCGGGGGCTTTCTGGGGGGCAGGAGCGAATAGAGGGCGACAGAGGAGGGGACCAGCAGGTGGAGAGGAAATGAAGCTCCCCTATGAGGGACCCCTCTGACACCCCACTTCCTCCAGTGTGGGCTTGGGATGCCCCCATGACAGAGCAAATCGGATGCCACAGGGATGCCCATAATGCAGGATTTCCCCTTAAGCCTGGGGGCTTAGCACAGTGAGCAGGAAAAGGGCTGAGCGTTGCCTGGATACGGGCGGGGGAGTGGGTCAGGCCCCAATCCTCCAGCAGCGGTACCTCCATCACATCCTTGATGATTGGGGTCCAGCGGGACAGCTGATAGGTGGGCTCCGAGCGCTCCCTCCGCTCCAGCCGGCTTGCGGTCCCAGAGCCCTACAGGTGGGGAGGGCCGGGGTTAGTGGGAGAATCAGGGAGAAGGAGGCGGGTCATAAATGGGGCTGGGGGCTTGTCGGACTTGGGAAGGTTGCAGACAAAAATGGAGGAAAGGGACAGAGAACCAGAGAGAAAGATAGAAGGAGGGAGAGAGACAGAGAGAGAGACAGACACAGAGAGAGCGAGGAAGGGAAGATGAGAGAGAGGGAGGAAGAAATACGGAGGCAGTGAGACAAAGATGCGACAAAGAGAAAGATCAGGACTAAGAGAGAAAGATGGAGACAGATGTAGGAGGACACAGAAACAAAGGAACTGAGAGGTGGCGGACAGGGCGACAGACGGGCTCCTGGGAGAGAGACGGAGGACCAAGCGGCGAGGGGAGAACATGAGAGATGCGCGCGGCCAGAGGCGGAGGCAGGGTCAGGGGAAGCGGGATGTGTGGAGATCGGAGCACAGGAAGCTGCCATGTGTGTCCCGGTGGGGTTGGTGGCCCTCAGACCTCTGGGAGCCCAGGGTCAACTGTGTGCCCCATGCTGGTGACCCGGCTATCCGCCCCCGGGACTCGGACCACACGGACTGGGGCTCTCTGACTGTGCCTCGCCCGCCCTGTTTCTCCTAAGGCCGCCGAGGCTGGCGACAGCCCTAGTGCCTCCCGGTCCCCAGACCCGACTCAAGCCTCCCTGTCCTCCAAGAACCACGTCATGCCCTGCGTATCCCTGCCCTGGTGATGTGCCCTCCGCCCCCAGTTGCTGCCCTCTGACTCAGTGCCCGCTCCCCAGGCGGCCCCACCCCCATATCCGCCTCCCCCTCCCAGTCTCTGACCCAGCATACCCCGGAGTTGGTGACAGTGCCCCCCAGCTGCTCCAGGTTCTGGATGAGGCTGCTGTGCGCCTGCACGTTGGCGTGCTGGATCAGCTTGGCCAGGTTCTCCTCGCTCACACCTGGAGGAGGCCGATGGGCGGGCTGACGTGGATGGGATGCTCACGGGGTGGCGGGGGGGAGGGGTGGGGGGGGTACAGACGTGGCCATGCACACTT
>RJWK010039950.1:0-20170 GCA_004363435.1 Platanista minor | reverse complement strand
GGGGAGTCCGGCAGGGAGGACGCACATTGGAATCTTTGTTCACCAAGAGGCTCACCCAAAACAGAAGATGTGGGTCAGGCTTTTCTAAAACCAAAATGCGTAAGAATAAATGTGAAATAAGAGAACTGGAGTCTGTGAGGGCATATCCAAGGGCTGTAAGGAGGCGAGAAACAAGAGGGATGGACTTAAGAACAAATCTGCCAGGTGCTCCCAACATGGTCCCAGGGAAGGGACGGCAGGGAGGGGCAAGCGAGCTTCGTTTCTGATAACATGGCACCTGCCCTAGGTCACTTCTAGAATCCACAGGCCGTGCGGGGTGGCAGAGCCCGGGCCTGGCTGCTGGACATGGTTTCTGGCTTTCGCAGGCCCCTGGTCCACAGCTGTTGGGTCTTGTCCTTACTCTGAAGGTACCCGGCACACCCCACCTGCGGACGCTCTCCAGAGCATGGGCCGTGTTGCCCAGGGTCTGACAGCCAAGCCTCACTGCTCCAGGGCCGTCCACCCCTTGGCCTTCTGCCATCAGGCTTTCTGTCTACGGGGCTGGTGCAATGCCTAAGTTCAGACTTTCCGTCTGTGTGCTCTGAATCCAGCATTTCTGCTCTGACAGCCCCGGTGCCCGCAGCCTGAACAGGGTAGGATGGCACAGGGGCTCGGGGGCTCCTGGGACGGCGTGGCACATGTTATGGCTCAATCAGAGGACAGAAAGGTGCCCCAGCTGTCCCTGTAGAGCACAGCGGGCTGGCAAATGGGAGTGAGGGGCTGGAGGGCCAGGCACCAGTAACGCACGGAGAGGAAACAGACACAGACTGTCTGAGGAGCCCGGCTCTCCCCAGACACGGCCTGCTGCGCACACAAGCACCGCCAGCCAGGGAAAAACAGACGTCCCGGATGCACTGTTGACAGAACACAAAATGCCTCGACTGGCCAGCTGAGGTAACATTACCTGCATTTTGGGGGAAATGTTCATTATTATTTAGTTGATCAATTTGGTCCGAAGAGCCAAGCTATATTAGATTTTTAAAAACTGCTAAAAACATCATCCTTGATTTTTTTTTTTTTTTTTCCTAAAAGGGGTTTGGTAAAATGCTCTTAGAGTGAATCTGGTCCGGCCCTGGGGCAGCGGAAGGCCGCTCACACGCAGGGCGCCTCACTGTCCCGCACCGGCTCCGCCGCAAGCGGCTGCCACGGGAGGAGGAGAACCGTCACATCTCAGCTCCGGCAGATCCTCGGCAGGGGACACACTCTGGACACTAAGGCTTTCTTGACCGCCAAGGCTCCGAACTCTTTACAGCCCCAGCATGCTCACCATCTTCTAAGACTCTCCTGACACTTGTTTCCCAACCTAAGTGCGTCCTCCCAGCATGACAGCCCGGCCAGAGGCCTCTGGGGAGCTGCCTGGCCACAGCCCTGCCCTCTTCTGGACGCCCTGTGAGGCTGCACTATTATCAACCTGTGTCTCAAGACAGGGACGCCAAGGGGCGGAGGGAAAACAGCTCCCGTGGCGACACGGCCTGAAAGAGGCACTGGAGCCCGGGCCTCCCTGGTGGGTCCCAGCGTTCTGCTTTCTGAGGTTCCATCCAAGGCCACGGTTCTACTGTCTTCTTTTTTGGATGTCAGTTGACCCTCAGTCTGTGTGTCTGTCTCGAATGGTCCGTCCCCTAATCAGCTCAAAATGTTGAAGATGGGAAAAGAAGCCCCTCATTTTACAGAAAGAAACAGGGGTGCTAGGGTGCTGGAAGAAGAGTTCACTCATCTCAGGTGTGAAAAATCAACAGTGAATAAATTACACACGGAAGTCAAAGGCACTGACATCTCTTTTATACCACTCTCTAGAGCAGGCTTCGCTGACTTCTTGGCTCTCAGCCGAGGTCTGAGAGGCAAGGCTGCCGGCCAGCTGAGATGCAGAGCGAGAAGCGTTTACTGGGCTGTGTGGGAGCCCTGGGGCCACAGGCCGCCCCCACGTACACACAGTCCCCGGGGCACAGGTCGCCCCCACGTACACACAGTCCCCGGGGCACAGGTCGCCCCCACGTACACACAGTCCCCGGGGCACAGGTCGCCCCCACGTACACACAGTCCCCGGGGCACAGGTCGCCCCCACGTACACACAGTCCCGGGGGCACAGGTCGCCCCCACGTACACACAGTCCCCGGGGACACAGGTCGCCCCCACGTACACACAGTCCCGGGGGCACAGGTCGCCCCCACGTACACACAGTCCCGGGGGCACAGGTCGCCCCCACGTACACACAGTCCCGGGGGCACAGGTCGCCCCCACGTACACACAGTCCCCGGGGCACAGGTCGCCCCCACGTACACACAGTCCCGGGGACACAGGTCACCGCCACGTACACACAGTCCCGGGGACACAGGTCACCCCCATGTACACACAGTCCCGGGGACACAGGGACAACAGTAGGAGCCTGCTCCTCTAGTGGGGCTAGCGTGACTCCCGTGCACCCATCAGCTTCATGAAGCTCCTCACGAGAACAGGGTTTCCCCACGTGGGGTCCAGGAGCTCCTGGGGTCCTCAGGCCCTTTCAGGGGGTGTGTGACATTAAAACTACTTTCAGATTTATCCTAAGGCCCTACAGGCCCCTTTCAATCTCATTTTTCCAAAGTGCAGAAAGGAGTGTTCCGGATGCTGCAGGACGGCCAGCGCCCACGTGGCTGCATCACCTTCTAACACAGCAAACGCTGATCGGTACAGCCTACGTGAACAAAGCTCTTTGGGGCCCTTCAGTATGAATTTTTGAGACGGTAAAGAGAGTATCAGACAAATCACTAGGGGACCCCGCGGCGGGAGGGTTTGAGGGATCACACTTGAGCCGCGAGGACCGCCAGGAAACCGGCAGAGTCTTTCAGATAAAGGTCCCCCAGAGAGGTTCCACCACGGCGGGACGTGGGTGGCCCGCGGGCAGGAGAGGCTGACAGCCAGGCCGTGGGAGGGCTGCGCTCTGCTGGCCTCGGGGCCCAGGAGTCACGGGTGAGCGGGGCGGATGGGCTTCCAGCAGGCGATGGACGCTGCGGTGAGGGGGACGGTGGAGAGGGCAGACCCCCATCGGCCTGGCGTCTCCACACCGGCTCCCACGGGGCCGGCTCTGTACGCCAAACCGGTGCCAGGGACAGGACCCACGCCTACCGTCTAGGGGAGGCAAGGCCGTTTCTGTCCCCTGGTGAGCCCCGCCAACTGAACACAGGGGCGCTCTTGGCCGCGTGCAGGCGCCGGCGCCGTCCCTGGGACCCGCGCGGACAGGCTGGGCCCCCGCGCAGCACCTACCGCCTTTTAAGTCCGCAGACGCTCCCACGTACTGAAAGTTGTCCATGTTGATGACATCGATGATGGGGGACACGACGCGGGTCCTGTCCTGCAACGCAGCGAAGGCAACAGCAGGTGTCAGAGGCAGCCGGGACCCGCACAGGCGGAGGCCTGAGTGTCACCGCTCACGGGGAGACCGCCGCACCGGTCCCCCGCCACCCCACGCCCTGGGGCGCCCGGCTGGGCACCTGCAGCCCTGCGCTGCGCTGGGTGTCGGGGGCACAGAGGACGCTGCCCCCCAGAAGGCGCCCGAGCGCATGGGGCCGCCCTGCGGGTGTTCGCTGGCTGAGGGCAAGCCAAGCCTCTCCCGGGAGTTTTTTTTTTTTTTTTTTTTTCCCCCTAACAGCCGGGAGCAAATGTCAATTTTTATTAATTCCAAAGAAGGAGTTCTCAGAGTGTGCCAGCGTGAGACTATAGTGTTTTATTTAGTGTTTTCCCAAATGTCAAACCTCAACCATGGAGCAACTTTCATTCTAACAGGATCTAAGCTCGGCTGTACTTAAACATCAGTAATCTGTGAGTTGCAGGAAACCTCAGGAAAGGACTCACAGCTGAGACGCCCACAGAGATGCGACCACAGGCCTGGGAGCCAAGTGTGGTGTAGAGGCTCCAACCTCATCACAGAGGACAGTGACCGAACTGACTAAAGAACCCGGAGCCCGAGTCTGTCTTACCCGTGATTCCACCAAACACAAAACATTCCCATAGGCTGAGGCCTTTCTTTATGCCACACTGTCACTGCTCTGGTTAGAGTTTGTGAACACAAGACCTTTGAACTCTCCTGCCCTCTTTAAACTGGGCTAGTTGGTGCTGGGGAGGAACTCTGCCCCATGCCGACAGGGAACACAAGGGTGACGCTTCCCTGAGCCATGGCAAGAACCTGAATCAGCCAGAGAAAGACTTGGAAAAACAAATTAGTAACAGGGCAAGCAGAGCTAAGAACATAACACATCAGAGGACCACGCTCAGAGAACAGAGGGAAGTTCCGCCACCACCAGGTGCAGGTTTACAGCGTGGAGCCCCAAGCGCAGAGGGTGACGTCCTCCATGCCTGGCTCAGGCCAGGGATGGTGACACAGATCGTAAACTGCCCCACCTCCAAGTCCACTCCCTTTATTTTGATTTCTTTTGATAGGACTAGAATGAGGGAGAATGACCATTCTCAACTCTTCCCATTCTTTCTTTAGGAGGTGGGCGGCTGTTTAAATAACCCTGACAGTCTGACCACGAAGCACGCAGCCTCCACGTGCCCGGATGTCTTGTGCAGGCTTCATTTTTGCCTCTGCGTCCCTGGGACACACAGCCTGGTGGAGTGAGCAGCCGGGGACGGGGCCCCCAGGATGGGCATGCGTGTGTGTGTGTGAGAGGACTCAGGGAGGGACTCAGCGAAACCCGCTTTGCAGCCTGGGCTCTGCCCCCTGTATGAGTTTTGGTTAAGTGATTAAAGTTCCCTGAACCCCAGTTCCCTCAACTGTCAAACGGGGGTGAAACCCTGGATTAAGGTAACGTGTAAAGAAAGCATCCAGCACGTAGTTAGCGCTCAGTAAACGGCAGTGAACATGAGGGTCACAGCACGTAGTAGTTTGTCTTATTCATGTCTCAGGACTCACTGTCCAACCGCGATCCCTGCTATGGTGCAAAAAGAATGACTTTACTATTTCTCTAGTACTTTCATTACATCTACTTTACTGTCTCAAGGAAGTGCTTTCTTAGTAGGGAGGAAAGAAAGTCAATAAAACAAGCAGAAGGCAAGAGAGATATCCAAGAGACCAAAGGTAGTACTAGTGATGATGTTTCAAGAAAGCGAAGGTGCACAATCTCGGGTCAACCGACAACCTCCTGCATCCCTGTGTGGTTGGGACTGCCCCTCCCCACGAGCCGCAGCCTGGGTCTCAGGGTAGCACGGCCGGGCTGGGGACCCTGCGGCCTCTGTCCTCAGCTCTCTACCCGCTCTGAGCTCAGGGAGTCAGTGCAAAGCTTCAGGCAGGGAAGGAAGACCCCCCTAGGGGAAGGGCTGTCTTAGCCTCTGCTGACCCTGGCCTCCTACCTGACAAATGAATTTCCCCTATTGATAGATTCCTGCGGTGGATAAAATCCTCGTAGGACAATGTCGCAGAGGCCCCTCCCCTGGCCCGCATCCTCACCTCCGCCACCCTCTCCAGGAGGGGCTCCAGCCAGTGCTCGTTGCACTCGCAGTGGCTGTCCAGGAACGTCAGGACCTTGGCCTGGGCCGCGTCGGCCCCCCGCACCCGCGAGCGCATCAGGCCTGTGGAGTGAGTTCAAAAACATGTCAGGGGAGAATGCCCAGGGAACGCGAGAAAAAGAAACAAGAACTGTACCGCCAGCACCTGCACCGACACCTCCCCACGCAGCCCTCTTGCTGGGCACGGAGTTTATCGCCAACATGCGTGGAGGGATCAATACCGCCTTGCGGTTACCCAGGTAAGAGTTCTGTCAGGACCTTTTTTTTTTTTTTGCGGTACACAGGCCTCTCACTGTTGTGGCCTCTCCCGTTGCGGAGCACAGGCTCCAGACGCGCAGGCTCAGCGGCCACGGCTCACGGGCCCAGCCGCTCCGCGGCATGTGGTATCCTCCCGGACCGGGGCACGAACCCGCGTCCCCTGAATCGGCAGGCGGACTCTCAACCACTGCGCCACCGGGGAAGCCCAGGACCTTTTTTTTTAAGCTAATTGGATGACTGAGAAAACAACTCGGAAGTACTTCCTTCAGAGGAAGGCTTTTACATAACTGAAGTCTCCCTTATCAAGCAACTGAACTGTGCAACTTCTAAAACTACTCTCCTCTGACACCGCAACAGAGTTTTCTAATTAACTGGGCTAAGGCACGTGTCACCCAGACACTTCAAGTGCTAATGGGGCCAAATTTAAGGGTGATAATTTAATGATAACAGTGTTGTGAATATCTGTGTGTTCTAAGACTCATCACGAGCCAAATTCACATAAATGATAAAGCCCAGTTGTTTGGCTTTTACACAAATTAGTTACACTGTTGGTCAAATTACACAATTTATACAGCTGTGATCTGTTAGTAATATCATTTTTTATTATCACACATAGTAATAGTCATCACTAGATGGTGTGGTCGTAAGTGGCTTCCTCTATGTACGCTGGGCTTTATCTATCCATGGAGATGCGAGGTTATTCACAACCGGTAAGGGCAGAGTTGTGAGTTCTTTATGCAGCACAGTGGTCAGAAAGGGTTTTCCATGATTCTTAAAGAGCTGCATATATGCTAGAGTAGGAAAAAGGGCAACGATTTCTAGTTCTGGTATTATGGAGCAGCTTGTAAGAGGCAAACCCTCTCTCAGAGAACAAGTATAAACTGAGCAAAATAGAAAATGCAACTATAGGAAAGGGCTCGAGTAGCCAAGGGCAGGCAGAAACTAGAGGGCATTCAACCCTTAAAAGAAGAAAATCACACAGAGTGAAACCCCTGTGAACATGGTATTTGCCCCCGACGTTACTCTCCAATCCACTGCAGTGCAGCCTTTTTTGGCTTGAGGTGTCAGAGGGTAGAGTTTGGGGTTGGAGAGTGGCTGGAAACAGAAGGAGGAGATCCTGGGAAGGAGCTAAGTCCCAAATCGGGCGATAACTGCCCTTAAATCCTTGGTTGGCGCCTGAACCTGCAGGCACAGGGGAGACCCCAAGGAGTCCACGAAGAGAAACAATTAGAAGACAGAAAGAACGAAGATTTCAGCTGGAATCAGGGACACAATTTTTGGCAATTGAGTTGTGCCTAGAAGGACTTGGCAAACACCTCATTTCTACCGAAACTCCAGAGGGAACACATTTAGGAATACGGACTATGTCTCAGGAATAAGGGATTCATCCAAGATACACTTATGCTAGCAAAGTACAAAGACAAGCCTACACAAGTTCAAAGTCATGAGCTAGTAATTTAATTGCCCAGCATAACAAAGATCAACACCCTAGAGAAAGATAACAGAATCCAGTGTCTCTACAACATACCATTCACAATATCCAATATAATATTTAAAAAATTCGTAGACAGGAGGAGAGAAAAATGTGATCCATATCCAAGAGAAAAAGTCAATAGAAACTCACTCTGAGATGACTCAGATGTTGAAATTAACAGATGAGGATTTTAAAGCAGCTATTATGATAAATACACCCAAGAACTCCAAGGAAATGATCATTGGAATGAGCAAACATGGGGAATCTCAGCAGAGAAATGAAAACCACAAGAATTAAATGGATATTCCAAAACTGAAAACTGCCATTTTCTGAAATGAAAGAATTCACTGACTGCGCGTATCAGCAGATTAGAAATGTCAGAAGGACCAGTGAACTTGAAGATGGATCAATAGAGATTGATCTATCTGGTGAACAGAGAAAAAATACTGAAAGAGAAAAAAAGCCTGAGTAACCTATGGACAATATCAAGTGGTATATCATATGTGCTCCTAGAGTCCAAGAATGAGGCATAAAAAAATATAAGAAGAAATAAAAGGCCAAAAATTTCCCAAATTTGGTGAAAACTTCAACTTACATATTCAAAGGGATCAGCAAACCTGGAGCAGGATAAATAAAAACAAGTCGAATCTAGGCAAGTCACAGTCAAACTGCTAAAAACCAAAGATAAAGAGACAATCTGGAAATCAGCGAGAGGAAACAACCCATCACATACAAGGAATCAACAATAAGCTGACAGCTACATTCTAAACAGAAAAACAGAGGCCAGAAGACAGTGGAATGACATTTTCAGAGTGCTGAAAGAAAAACTAATGGTCAACTCAGAATTCTATTCAGAGAAAATACTCTTCAGCAATAAAGGAGAAAGACTTCAGATAAACAGAAATTGAGAGATTTTATTGCCTACAAGAAAAAATAAAGTTCTAAAGGTTCTCTGGGCTGACGGGAAATGACCCTAGATGGAAACCTGAATATATGGAAAAAAATGAAGATACTAGAAATGAAAAATACAAGGATAAATTTTAGAGTCCATTTATACATTCTAATTTCTTTATAACTGATTATTTAAAGCAAACATTTTAACACTGCACTGTGGGGTTTAAAACATCATAACAACATATGAAGGAAACCACATGACAACAGCAGTACACAGGACAGGGAACAGAAATGGAATTAAACTGTTGCAAGCTTCCCACATTTAATGTAAAGTTGTATGGACTCTAAATAGACTGTTATAAGTTAAAGATGCATGTTGTAATCCTCAGAGAAACCACTAAAAGAAATGTATAGCTAAAAAACTATGAGAAAAATTAAAATGGAACACTAAAAAAAAAAAAAAAAAAAAAAAAAAAAAAAAAAAAAAAAAAAAAAAAAAAAAAAAAAAAAAAAAAAAAAAAAAAAAAAAAAAAAAAAAAAAAAAAAAAAAAAAAAAAAAAAAAAAAAAAAAAAAAAAAAAAAAAAAAAAAAAAAAAAAAAAAAAAAAAAAAAAAAAAATCACAAAACATCACTTCAAACTACATTACAAAGCTATAGTAATCAAAACAGTATGGCCTTGGCATAAAAACAGGCACATAGATCAATGGGATAAATGGAGAGCCCAGAAATAAACACACACACATATACGGCCATTAATTTACAACAAAGGAACCAAGAATACACAATGGGGAAAGGATAGTCTCTTCAATAAATGGTGTTGGGAAACTGGACACATGCAAAGAAATGAAACTGGACCCCTATCTTAAAACATGCACAAAAATCAACTCAAAATGGATTAGAGACTTGAACGTTAAGACCTGAAACCATAAAACTCCTAGAAGAAAATATAGGTAAGCTCCTTGACATCAGTGGTGGCAATAATTTTTTTAACTTGGCACCGAAGCAAAGGCAGCAAAAGCAAGAGTAAACAAACGGAATTACATCAAACTAAAAAGCTTCTGCAGAGCAAAAAAAAAGTATTCACAAAATGAAAAGGCAACCTATGGAATGGGAGAATGTATTTGCAAATCATATAACTGATAAAGGATTAATATCCAAAATATAAAAAGAACTCATACAACTCAACAGCAAAAACAAAAACAAAAGCAAAATAATCGGATTAAAAATGGGCAGAGGAATTTAAAGACTTTTTTTTCCCAAAGAAGACATATAAATGGACAACAGGTCCATGAAAAGGTGCTCAACATCACTAATCATCAGGGGCTTCAAACCAAAACTACAGTAAGATATCACCTCACACTTGTCAGAATGGCTGTCATCAAAAAGACAAGAGATATCAAGTGTTGGTGAGGATGTGGAGAAAGGGGAACCCTTGTGCACTGTTGGTGGGAATGTAAATTGGTGCAGCCACTGTGGAGAACAGTATGGAGGGTCTTCAAAAATTAAAAGTAAAACTACCATATGATCCAGCAATTCCAAGGAAATAAAACCACTATCTTGAAGAGATGTCTGCACACCCATGTTCACTGAAGCATTATTTACAATAGCCAAAACATGGACGTGTATTCAAAAGCTGCTAAGAGAGTAGATGTTAAAAAGTTCTCATCACAAGAAACGATATTTGTCACCGTGTGAGGTGATGGGTGTTAACTAAACTTAGTGTGGTGATCACTTCACAATATATACATATATCAAATCATTATGTTGTACATCTCACACAGTGTTGTATGTCAATTATACCTCAATAAACTGGAAAAAAATAAATTAATCAGGCAGGACAGTGGGAATGGAGGAATAAAAAGCACACAGGACAAACAGAGAACTTGGCCTATGAACACGGTTTGGGCTCCACTACCATTATCAAATAGCTGGATGACCTTGAAAAAGACACTTAACCTCTTTCAGCTTTAATATTTCCATCTGCACAACGAGAAGGACTAGGTTTTCAACCTTCAAAGTACATCAGTATTATTGAAATGCAGATGTCCAGGCCCCACCCCTAGAAAAACAAAAATTTTTATTCAATTGCGGGTCGGGTCAAGGCATGGTCTTCTTTTAAATTCCCCAAGTGATTGTAATGAATAGCCAGGCTAAGAATCGCTGGCACAATTAAATCCCCAGCACTAAATGAACCCAAGGCCATGATTTTATGCAACTGATTTTCTCTGTCACCTAGTAGCATTGCTATGAGCATTTGTGTATATGTTTAACTGTTTGGGATACACACACACAAGCACACATACATTTGTGGGTGTGCATTTTCTCACTCGACTGTCACATTCCTCACTTGTTCCATATAGTTCTACCATAATCCTCCCACAGCTGCCTCTCTTCATTCCTTCCCAAAACACTACCTCAGTGTGGGTTCTTACCCACATGAACAGCCTAATGTAAAGCAAGTGCACAGTTTATATTTAGAAGGACTGGTTTTGATTTCTAAGCAGGTTAAAGGCCCTCTCTGAAAGCTAGCACGTGGTTTGTCAGTTACAAAATGCCCACATGAAAGCTAATTTCTTTCTTTTATTCCCTCCTCCCGCCTCATCTTTTTTTTTTCCCCTGTGCCAGCAGACACTTTGGGTTTGAACTCAACAAGTTATCATGTAGTTTCTTTAGAGGCAAATACAATGCAAGATTCTGGTTTAATCTCAGCTTGGGGGGCAGATGTGAGTCCAGCAAACAGCTTGCTTTAGGGGCAAGGCTGACCCCATTGTTTATGCATCTTGAACATCTGGATCGATGACCTTAGTTGGTTAAAATATGGTGTTGATGACATCGCCCTAACGGGCTCACCCACTTTATTGGCTGATTAGATTCTTGCTAAGAAAAACTGTAATTTCCCAACTCCAGCTGGATTGCACAGGGGACCAGAAGAAAGACAATGTTCACTGACCAAAAGGCACAGCCACCACTCCAGGATCAATAGTCATCCTCAAACAGCAAAAACGGCACATGTTTTAAAGCACTGCCATTTTCCTACAGAAAGATTTCTCAGGACCACGGAGGAGCTGAGAATCCAGCCACCAGCTCTGTACCAGCATGGATGCGCTGGATGTGAATTACATTATGAGTCTGGCCTCCTTTCCAGACAGTTCAAAGTAATGCTTTCCTCTCTGGAGCTTCTCGTATAACTACCAATAAAGTGGACTCGATGAGCCCAGCTCCGGCAAAGACAAGACTGACAGCAGGTTTCGAGGCTGGCATTTGCAAAATCCAATAAGCACGTAATGCCGGTGCTCTTTCCCTTGTTTCGGATGGTTCACCTTGGGCAGGCTGTCAAACTGGAACCCCAGTTATTTTATCAGATGCCTGCAGCATGGAGTCATTAAAGTTCTCATTGCTAAATCTCTGTTTTTCTTCTAAATTCTAGTACTCAAGGGACTGATAAGACTTCCTAGGTTGTGAAAGAAAGAGAGAAGCCAGTTTTCTAAATACATAAATAAAAGCATAAGTTGAACTCATGCCCTGGTGCACAAACAATTTCAATTAGTTAAGCTTTCAATATCCTCTGTTGGAGGAAGGCAGACAAAACACGAGACAGTTCTTTGTTCTGGGAGCTGAAACGCTCTTCACATTATTACTGGGCTCAGGAAAAGTCAGAATTCAACTGTCTTGGTAGTGAATTGAGAAAAGTCTTACCTTCTCGCCGATCATTTCTGAGAACCCGCACTTTCTCAATTTTCCCCAAGAGTGCCCCGTCTTCCGCTAGGAAAAGAAAAGAAGCAAAGCTCTTGAACCCCAAGTTAACTAACAGAGGGCTTGGTGGGCAGGGACGGTGATTCTCCATCACCTTCGGGCTGGTGAGCCCCTCGGGGCATCAGAGAGGCACCCTCTTTCCGCGGCCCCTACTTCCGGCCTTTTCTTGAAACTCGTGCTTAGCACCCACAGCCCAGGAAGGCTGGCACCCAGGAGAAGGGCCAGACGGAGGGGGATGCTGGGGGAGGAAATCGGTCTCTACTTACGGTCATTGCTGTAGTCATCCACCAAAATGATTTCTTTTATCAGGCGGGGCGGGCTTTTCTTAAGCACGCTGAGGAAAGGCAGAAAGATAAAGCTGCAGGCCTTTCAGGCTATTACTGGGGTGTGCAATTCTCATCCCTTGGCCCCTGTGGGGCTGCACAGTCAGGTGACCTGTCTGCACCCCCAAAGACAGCCCCGGCCCGGTTGCGCTGGGGACCCGGCCCTTGTTCAGCATCCCTGCTGGGGGACATCCCCTGCCCGCAAAAGCGGCAACGGTGGGCAACGGATGGCAGCTGCTGGCCTCACCTGACCACTGTCCTCAGCAAGGCCGACCTGGCTTCATTGTGAAACGTGATCACCACGCTGGTGGCCGGCAGATCTACCCGCCACTGCTTCCGCTGACACCTGAAGGAGGAGAAAGAGCGACCTGAACGACGAGCCCGGACCAGCCCCGGCCAGGCGCGCCCCCGACAGCGCGGGCAGGTGGCCCTGCAGGACGGGCACTCAGGGTGGACCTGTCGTCTGCAGGGGGCCCTGGCCTATTCTGAGATACAGCGACAACGGGACATAAGGACACAGAAAAACACAACCAGAGCAACATTTTAAAAGATGAGACATTTCAGTGAAAAGTAACATATTGAGAACATCTTTCTAACATGTTGAAAAAAAAAGTGTGTTTCAAAACAGTGAAACCCCATTTAGTCTCAACATGCAGATACACCTCTATAGATGTGCTTTTCACAGCTCACAGTGGTTATTTCTGAGGGGTGGAACCAACTGTGCACCGCTGCTCTTTTCTCGTTTCCCACTTTGCCTGAAGCAAGCACGTGAACCGCTGGGATTCTTCCCAAAGTTGTATGTGATACCGGGCACTACCCCACTGACGGCTCCCCCGATCCTGGAATGCAGGACACACGCCCCTCACCTCGCCAGACCACATCCACACGACGGAGGTGACAGCGGTGCAGGCTGCTGCGAGCGAGGGAAGGATGGGTGGGCACCTGAGCCCGTCGGCGCCCCTTTCCACTTGCAGCAGTACTGAAAGAACCCAGGACCGCTCTGAATAAAGTCGATTCAGGCCTGCAAACTATGGGCAGATTACAACAGGCACTTGTCACATCTGGTCCCTGCAGACAGACACAAGGCTGTCACGGCCCTGAATGGTTGCTTGAAAACACAGTACGCTATAGCCCTAGGCTGAAGATGCTGAGGCATCACCCACTAGGCGACAGAAAGGACTAGTAAAGGGAGACTGGGTTCTGCAGAACCCATCATTAAGGGACCCTTCAATCCCCTGAAGGCTCCATGAACTTGAGGAACATGCCAGTATAGAGGTGATGCTCCCATGAGAGAACAAGACCCCTGGGTGGGCTTACAGCTTGCGAGGACGTCTGTGAACAGTCAAATCGTGGTGTGAGTGCATTCAGGGAGTTACCAGGCTGGTGGTTCTACTGAAGCCGGGAGGGGGAAGGGGTGGGACGGGCAGCTAAAGTATCTTTGGCCTCTGGAAGCAGTTCTCAACCAGAAATTTTGTACCCAAGGTGGAGAGGGTGACGGTCTTGCCTGCAGTAGGGTAGGGAACACCAGCCGGCGCCCAGGACGCGGTCCCTACAGGCTGCGCTCACCATCTGGGGGTCCCTGCACTGGTATCATTTCAGTGGTTTCCACTGGAGAAGCTGGAAAACCTTCCATGGGGACAATACATTTTCAAGAACTTGTTTTACTCCTTAGCTCTTAATGGAATTGACCACAGCTGTAAGTGATCTGCTCCCAGAATTAAAGGTATCTATCTTAAATGGGAAATCAGTAGGAAAAGGAGAAAGATTAAAAAAAAATCTTTGGTGCTCAGCTGTGCCTCAGAGGAAAACAGTCAACAGACACTGATTTTCCCTCGTGACTGGTAAAACTACTTCAGAGAGCAAATTTTGAAAATGAGCAAGAAAAGCAGCAAAATTAAAAAGCAATTAGGTCAGGTGCTTCCCCGGTGGCACAGTGGTTGAGAGTCCACCTGCCAATGCAGGGGACACGGGTTCGTGCCCTGGTCCGGGAGGATCCCCCATGCCGCGGAGCGGCTGGGCCCATGAGCCGTGGCCGCTGAGCCTGCGTGTCCGGAGCCTGTGCTCACTCAACAGTAAGAGGCCCGCGTACCGCAAAAAAAAGGCAATGAGGTCAGATCACAAAATGGGCTTCTTTTGTTTATGTTAGTTATGTGGATAGCTGGATTTTAATTAACCATGAGAAAACAACATAATATACCAGTCGCTGTTGTTTGGGAAAAGAATGCATTCTGGAATGAACGTTGTTGATCCTTATAGCTCCTGACGGCTAAGTATTTAATGACAAGTAGATTGATAAGGCTGGGTTTTTGTTGCTGTTGGTTTTTAATTTCAAGAATTCGCCAATTGTTAGATTAAGGAAGTAATAAGTAAGACTCTGCAAGGTTCAACTGTAAACAAGTTACCAACGAATGTCATTCCCAAGAACCCAATCTGTAATGCTGATGAAATAAGAACCCCAGGATAGGACGCCCTCGGCAATCAGGCCCCAACCCACCCAGTGGCGAGGGCTGAGCTGAGCGCACAGCGCTGAATGACTTGCTGAGCTCGGGCTGGAGCAGCCACGTGAGAACCAAAAGGAGAGAAGGAAGCATTTTTCAGGCTCAAATCATAGTAAACTCAGCCGATCCAATCAGGTCCTATTCTCTCATTTTCTGTTTCTCTGCAGGAAGCCTCGTCTCCCACAAGCACTTGGAATTCTCAAGGGGCTCTGGAAACATTTTACAGAACACACAGGGCTGCTGCCTTCACATCGTTTTATTAAAATTCCATAACACAGGGCATCAGGCACCTAATTTTGCTAGGAACTGGCAATCAGGAAATTTCAGAGGTATATCCCATTTCTATGGTAAAGAGGAATGACAAGTAAAGACTGAGGAGTATCTTATACCCCGTGAGTCTGAGTGTTATAGGTTAGTATATGAATTCAGATCCTAAGTCCATACACTGTGCCAAGATAAAAAGGGGGGGGGTGGTATTTGAAGAATTTCTTTAAAAAGAAACAGAATAAATCTTGCATGTAAAGAGCGCTGTCCCTGCCAAGCAGAATTCTCTGCTCCAGAGCTGGGGGAAGAACACCCGCCTGATACAGAAACCTGCCAGTGGAGCTGGCTGCCGGGGGCACCTTCATCTCTGAGCTTCTTTGGGAACTGATAGAAGCTGGGGTTTATTTGGAGTCAGCATCAAGGAGGTCTGCAGTCAGCTCTGTTCTCCCTCCCAGACGATGCAGCTGAAGCAGCGTTATGCTGAAGATGGGCTTTGGGTCAAGTTCACTTGGGTTTCCAAGGGTCATTCTGGTAACTCCCTGTCCAGTAAAATGGGGACTTGAAAAAACTGGACACAGTGATTTTTTTAAAATCTCTAAATTAGCTTTAAATTTCTCTGAGACTAGATGGCCATCAAATCTGAATTCTGCATCAGCTGACTACAAGTGCAGGGAGCTCCTGAGACCTTGGGGTGCAGAACGAACCCTGGGAGGCTTGTCTCTGACGCAGATGCCACACTTGCGGTTGGTCAAGACACTGATGACACAATCAAACACACGTCCTCAGACTGGGAAGCTAGAGGCTCTGTTTAATATGGTGGAAGGCTGCTCCGTGGTGTGGAGAGGGGCACAGAAACACACCCTCTACTCCACGCCCCCAGGGTGCCTCCCCAGCCCCACCCCAGCTCGTCTGGCCCGTGGTGACCTTGGTAACTGAGTGATCTGCGGCACTTCATCTCTGTAAATCTTTTCTTTTTAATATGTTATTATTCTTTTTTTTTTTTTTTTTTAATTAAAAAAAATTTTTTTTGACCGCACTGTGTGGCGTGTGGGATCGTAGTTCCCCGACCAGGGATGGAACCCACGCCCCCTGCAGTGGAAGCACGGAGTCTTAACCACTGGACCACCGGGGAAGCCTGGCCCTTACAATCTTGCCTGGTTGTTGGGACAATCAAATAGCAAAGAAGGGCTCTGAATACTGGA
Organism: Platanista minor; assembly: GCA_004363435.1. Taxonomy (NCBI): domain Eukaryota; kingdom Metazoa; phylum Chordata; class Mammalia; order Artiodactyla; family Platanistidae; genus Platanista; species Platanista minor. The sequence continues at coordinate 3,984 of RJWK010039950.1, read as the reverse complement.
AAGGAACCTGTCACCCTAATGAGGGTTACCATATGCACGTGGCAGCTGTGTGCCAACAGTGCCGGTGGGGATTACCTAGGCATCTTTCCCACCCCTCTGAAGCCAGCAGGGGGCCCCAGAGAGGGATGTGTAGACCCCACGCCCCTAAGCATTCAATACACAGCCCGTGTTCTGGTCATGCTCTGGAGTCCCCCGTAGGAAGAAACCTCTGGCAAATGGGGACCCTGAGTGTCAGTCTCCACGGCAGCGACTTCTTACTGCGCATCCACAGCAGGTCTCCCCACCATGTCTCAGCTTCCCAGGAGACACCTCAAGGGGAGACACCAGGATCAGTCACGGTATTTCAAGGTTCCGGTTGCTGTCATATGCATTTCTCTTTACAAATTATTAAACAGGGATTCTGGATTCATTCAGCCTATGATTTTAGTTTGAGTCTGCCCCTGAGAGAAAATTTAGCTTTGACTGGCTGACAACAAAACACAGCAAAGCAAAGCATGGGGAAAAGAAATAAACAAGCAAAAAAAAAAAAAAAAAAATGTATTTCCCTGGGTTCACAAAGCTAAGGATCAAGTCTTGGATCGTGATCAACTCAGTGTGGTAACGAATGTCCTGTGGCCTGTTGGGGAGAGAGGCAGCTGGCCTGTTTTTCCCAGGTCGTCACCCCCATCATCGTGGTTACGTGTGCAAGATATTTCAAACATAAAACCTAGAAGATGTTATACAAGTGCCCATGCACCCTCCACTCAGCTTTTTCAAATCTTAATATTTTGCAACCTTGACATTTGATGCAGATTTTTCTTTTAGCATGTTTCAAAGTTTTATTTTACTGTTATTGAGAGTGCCACAAAGAACTGTTTGCTTTTTTTTTTTTTTGGCTGCGCTGGGTCTTCGTTGCGGCACGTGGGGCTCTTCATTGCGGTCTTCTCTCTAGTTGAGGCGCGTGGGCTCAGTAGTCGTGGCACGTGGGCTCAGTTGCCCTGCGGCATGTGGGATCTTAGTTCCCTGACTAGGGATCGAACCTGCGCCCCCGGCATTGGAAGGCAGATTCTTAACCACTGGACTGCCAGGGAAGTCCCTGATTCAGACTTTAAAATGAAACAAAACCTGACATGTAACAGTTGTAGTCCTGGTATGTCCTCCCCACTTCAAATCCCATCTTCACCAGCGGTAACCACTACCCTAAATTTGGTACATCAGTATTCCTATGTATGTCTTCAACGAACTACATGTGCACATCTTCACAAATAACATAGAGTGGCGTTCTGCATATATTCAAAACATGTATGGGTGACACTGCACTGTGGTTTGCTTTCTCCGCCTTTGGGAACGTACCTGTTTTGACACGCATGGCTCTATTTCATTCACACCCACTGCTGCACAGCTGTCCCTTGTAGGAACACACCACATCCAGTCCCTTTCTGCTGATGGCCAATTTCTCTCTGTTAGGAGTAATGCAGCCATGGACACTGCCTTTTTACATATGTGAGAAAGTTTCTCTGCATCATTTATTTGCCCACAGGTAGGACTACTAGATTTACTTGATTCAGCAAGCTGATCTCCGAAGGCTGTTCCCAGCTTCATCTCATCCACAAGGGTTCACGCTGCTCCATATTCCCACCATCTCTTGATAGCATCAGATTTTTACATTTTGCCCACCAGGTTGGTATGAAATAGCCTCTTATTATTCTAATTTTCATTTCCCTGATTACCAGCGATGGGAACACATCTTTTCATATGTTTATGAGCTGATTAGATAGTTTCTTCTGTTAATTGCCTGCTCATACCCTTGTCCACTTTCTGCTAGGTTTTTACATCGTTATTATTTGATGATAGGAATTTGTATATTATCTGGATAGTATCCTTTGTCAGCCATATGCACTGCAACAATCTTCAAGTCTGTGGCAGATCCTGTAATTCTGCTTAAGATGTCTTCTGTCAAACATATTTAATTTTGATTTCTCAAGCTGTGGCCCTGGGGTAATGTTCAGAAAAAGGGTTTCTAACCTAAGGTCTCTAATATAATTTAGTAGATTTTCTTCCAAATATTTTAACTTTTACAAATGCTTTTAACTTTGAGGTTACCCATCTACCTGCCTAGACAATTTTTTTTTTTTTTTTTTTGCTGTACGCAGGCCTCTCACTGCTGTGGCCTCTCCTGTTGCGGAGCACAGGCTCCGGACGCACAGGCTCAGCGGCCATGGCTCACGAGCCCAGCCGCTCCGCGGCATGTGGGATCCTCCCGAACCGGGGCACGAACCCGCGTCCCCTGCATCGGCAGGCGGACTCTCAACCACTGCGCCCTCAGGGAAGCCCTTCTACTTTCTTTTTCCAGTTTCACAGCAAGGTACTCCTGCTCTCCAGAAGCAAACAGGGCAGCTTTCCCTCTTTTTCTAGAAATTCTCTAAAATAATCTGTGTTCTATGCAAACCCACTTGAGCCTTGTGACTCTGGGGAAGGCAAACTTTTCATTGCTGAAAAGGTCTTTCATGGCTTGTATGTATTCATATTTTTCTATTTCTTGAATGACTCTGGTAATTTTCATGTTCCTAGAAAATTAAGCATTCCATATAATTTTTAAGTGTATTATACTTGCATAAAAGTATGCTTACAATTTTCTTATGATCCTTAAAAACTCTATCTATAGTTATATTTGCCCTTTTATTCCTGATATTATTTACAATTAATTAATTTATTTATTTTTGGCTGTGTTGGGTCTTCGTTGCTGCACGCGGGCTTTCTCTAGCTGCGGTGAGCGGGGGCTACTCTTCGTTGCAGTGTGCGGGCTTCTCATTGAGGTGGCTTCTCTTGTTGCCGAGCACAGGCTCTAGGCGTGTGGGCTTCAGTAGTTGCGGCACGTGGGCTCAGTAGTTGTGGCGCACGGGCTTAGGTGCTCCACGGCATGTGGGATCTTCCCACACCAGGGATCGAGCCCGCGTCCCCTGCATCGGCAGGCGGACTCTCAGCCACTGCGCCACCAGGGAAGCCTTCCTGATATTTTTTAATTGTAGTTTTTATTTTTATCAGCATTCTTAGAGATTTGATTTTTGAAAATCAAGCTTTATGTTATCCTCTTATTGTTTCTTATTTTTCTAGTTCATTAATTTTTTCTTTTTCCTTCATTATTTCCTTCCTTCTATTTTGAGGTTTACCCTGGTTTTTTGTTTCTTTTTTGTAACTTCTTGATTCACAGAGCTCCCCTACGGCTTTAAATCCAACTGAATTCAATCACTGAAACAAAGGCAGTCCTGTACTCAACAGAGAGGAGGGTAGGGTGAACCGGGGAGAGGTGCCAGTAGGTGTAATGAGTAGCTTTAACTCTGGGAAAGAGCGACGTGGCACCTGCCTCTGCCCTGCACCAAGGTACACACGTAGGGCGGTGCCTGGGGAGATGGACAGCAAACAGAGCTCTGGGCTGCTCTGACCTCGGTCTCTCCAGCAGACCCAGCACCTGAAAAGGTGCCAGTCTCCACGTGTACCCTCAGTCCAGGTGAGACAAACCAAAAGGGCTCGTGTGGGGGTCAAGCTCAGACGGCAGAGCCAGGAGGGTTCCAAAGCCAGAAGAGGGCTTCCTGGGTGGTGCAGTGGTTAGGAATCCACCTGCCAGTGCAAGGGACATGGGCGCGGGCCCTGGTCCGGGAAGATCCCGCATGCCACGGAGCAACTAAGCCTGTGTGCCACAACTACGGGGCCTGAGCTCTAGAGCCCGCGAGCCACAACTACTGAGCCCACGTGCCACAACTAAACTATTCAGCCCGTGTGCCACAACTACTGAGGCTGTGTGCCCCAACTACTGAGCCCTCATGCCGCAACTACTGAGCCCTCACGCCAAGAGCCCGTGCTCTGCAACAAGAGAAGCCACTGCATTGAGAAGCCCGAGCACCGCAACAAAGAGTAGCCCCCGCTCACCACAACTAGAGAAAGCCCGTGCGCAGCAACGATGACCCAACGCAGCTAAATATAAATACATTAAAAAAAAAAAAAGAA
>RJWK010039949.1:0-20167 GCA_004363435.1 Platanista minor | reverse complement strand
TTTTTTGCCCCCCTGGTACGCGGGCCTCTCACCGTTGTGGCCTCTCCAGCTGCGGAGCGCAGGCTCAGCGGCCACGGCTCACGGGCCCAGCCGCTCCGCGGCACGTGGGATCTTCCCGGACCGGGGCACGAACCCACGTCCCCTGCATCGGCAGGCGGACCCTCAACCACCGCGCCACCAGGGAAGCCCCTGATAACCTTTTTGACCACAGCAGTGTAGACGTTAAGACAGATTCTCAGAGGTTCATTTTGTTCCATGGTTCCCACATTCCTCCCTGTCCAAAATTTTGCCCAAACTGTTAAGAAGCAGAATGGATTTCACTGAGATATTGGTAAGACCACATGACACAACTCCATGGGGAAAAGAAACAGTTAAAGGCTCACAAACGGAATCATTGGTATAAATAAGCAAGTTGATTTTGTAAAGCTCTGTGGTGTCACAGCTTTAAACTCCTATCCTGAAAATCCATAACGTACCCAGCTTGTAACTTCAGAGGACGAATCCAGAGGAACCCCTTGATTTGTATTTTTGTCATTTTTCTCTTGCAGGAAGAAGGCATCGTGAAGGAGATTGACATCAGTCATCATGTGAAAGCAGGCTTTGAAAAGGCCGACCCTTCCCAGTTTGAACTGTTAAAAGTTTTGGGACAAGGGTCCTATGGAAAGGTAAGTTAGGTCCATGGTTCCCTCCAAACTTGGGTCTCATTCCACCGGGGCTCGTCCCGCACGTCAGGGCGAAGCACTTGAATGTCTGGTGAAGGAGACGGCAGAGGTGCCTCCTGAGCCCAAGGGAGAGGCGGCCCCAAGCTGAGGGAATGAAAAGTACAGGCAGCGCCCACACGGCGGGTCCTGTGGTGGCTGGAGCTGGGGCCTCAGTTTGCCTGAAGCCCGTGACCGTGGAGCTGAGCTTAGAGACACCACACACCTTCCCTCTCCTGTAGCCTCCATGGGCCTTTAGTGTATCACCGTGCTGGCTAGGTCACTGGAGCCGTGCGTCTTTGGAAGTTCATCGCCCCCAAGTATTTCCCAAAAAGGAAGAAACAGCAGGAGAACGGGGAAGAAAGGAACAGAGAAGGTGGTGCCCTCCAGGACCGGTTCGTGGGACCGTCACCGAGGGGTGAAGGAGGCTGGGAGTGCAGGCTACCTCCCCTCGCCCTCCGTGTAAACTGTGCAGATAGTTTGCCTGTCCAAGCCTCAGTTTCCCCATCTATGAAAGGGACATAATGTGAACTATTTTCTGTAATTAGTCTATGGACTAAATAAGAACTGACTCCTAGACGTCTAGCGATCGTCTACGATGAATCTATGCACTAGAATTTTTCGTTTCCTTTCTCTTTCACCTTCAAATTAAAATGAAAACTGATTTCTCTCAGGAAATGAGAAATAATTGTCTCTTTATATAGGGCCACATCCATATACAGCACGATGTCAGTACATCTTTCATGAGGATAAGTGAATTATTCCAGGGCAGTGCTAATATCTCTTCATCCTTGGTGTAACTGTTAGAAATTATACAGACTTATGATTTCTAGAACATGAGGGCCTGAGGTAAACCATGAAGCCAGCCTTTCCTAGAGTTTAAGCAGAAGAGAGTCCTGGCTTTTTAAAGTAACGATTTTTGTATGGTATGTGGACATTCACCAGATTTCCCCATTCTTCATAGGACTTTGTGCCAAGATGAAATCTGGCACATGTCGATTTCATGTAGGATTAATAGTTTATTAGTGATGTTCTAGATAATCTCTTACAGACCACGAAAATTTGATTGTTTGTGAAATTTCTCTTTTGGCATTCTTAAAAGGTAGAATGTCTTTTTATTTTATTTTTTTCTTTTCCACACAATGTGGCACGGAACATGTGGTTATACTAATGTATCTACAGACATGTTCGTTTGAGCCATATGAAATTACCAGTGTTCAAAATGTTGTGGCCTCCAAAAATGGCTATTTCATATGGTTTATAAGGCATTTATGAAAGTAGGGAAATGAAGATTTCAGGCTCTCAGGGTAAAAAGCTGTTACTAAAACACAGAGGCAGGCCTGTTTATGTGGTAATGGACTGTCTTCCCATTAATTAGAAATGTTGGAAAAAGATGAAGAGGCATAAGTCTTTCTCTAAGAACCATGACATGGAAATAGGGACAAGCAAGGTTCCCCTTGCTCCCTTTCAGAGACGCTGCCCACGAGTTGTTTCTTGAGGACACGTGGGACCAGTGCAGCTGAATCACCTCTGTCCCCAGTGATGGAGATCGGGACCCACCTCGCAGGTGAGGCCCAGGGTTGCTGGGTGGGCGCTGGCTGATGCCCTGGCCTATTGCAGGACCCTGATTTCACAGAGCGCCCTCCCCCCCAGGGTGTCTGGAAGCAGCAGAGATGGAAAATGCCTTCTGAGCTCAAGCAAAATGGATCTGAGCCTGTCCGTTCAAAACTCGACTGAACGAAAGCTACGTTGACGATGCCCTGCTCAGAGATCTGGGCGTTAAAAATGAAAGGAGAAAAGACTTTTTCCAATTCCCTGCAAATTTTGAATTTCAATTTTGATTAAAAAAAAAAATTTCTTTGGGAAACAAATGAAATCCTGGTGTTGGGCGGAATCCCCTTGGAATGACAAGCTTCGTAACACTCCACACTTTTCCTTCCCAGCCATCATTGTATGAGGCATAAAAAAGTAAAGTTTAAAAGATTAATATCTTCTAATATTAATAAATAAAGAGGTAAATTAAGAGATTAAAAGTAAAATAAGTAAGTGAAGAGAAATAAAAGGAAGAGGCAGTGGCAACTCCTGCAGATGTTTAACCTCCATTAACTACTGACTCACGAGCTCAACCACTGCCTGTGTGTTGGGCCTGGTCACCGGATCAGCACCGTCGCGGACCCTGGAGGTGAGGTTCAGGATTCCCGGTGGAAGAGGCTGCTGTGCCGACCCAACAGGGCTCTGGAAAGCTCCGCCCAGAGGTCCCCTGGGAACGGTGGGCGCTAGAGAACCACGATCACAAATCTTTTGTGTCCACGCAGCACTATTTGTTTATGAATGTTTTATAAAAGCCAAACTAACGACAAGAGGGGGAAATCCATATGTCCTACCGCCCATATTATTTTGTTCTTCATCTCTAAAGAGAAATCACACGTCCTTATGCAGGAGTATCTGCCTTTTGCTCTCGGTAAGAGAGAAGGGCACAACTACGTGTTTCCAACCTGCGGGAAGCTCCTGTTAAACAGACGTCTCTTGCAGAGACTCCAGAGAGTAGGGAGCTGGTGTGAACCTGGGCTCCGGGGTCACGTTCGCCCCCCACCGGGTCCCTGTGTTCTTTCTCTCACCCCTTCAGTGACTGCAGCTGTTGGAGACGCGGAAATGGATAAAATGCCACCAAGACCTCCTCACTCATGCCTGCTGCTGGCCCCACACTGCTTCTGGGAATCGTCCAAGTGACTTTATCCTCCGCCGGCACCCTCTCCTCGCCTCTCCTCAGCCCCCGCTGTCCCCTTGTGCAGCTGGCAGATCGCCCCTGGAAAGGAGCAGTGCTCAACCCCAAGGGGGGGCCCCGACTTAGGGTTAGGGGCTCTCCCAGGGATGTTTGAGGCTGGGGGCCTCAGGATTGTCCCCAGACGGGACCACACAGGGGGCAGCGTGCGCTGCCATCCCCACGCTCCGCCCTGCAGAGCCCAGGGAGCCAAGTAGCCCGTTTGCTGAAGGAACTTGCTGGGAATAATGGGGACAGCTTCTGGCCATTAGTAATTTGGTCAAACCATGATTATTTCAGTGATGGCCGGAGAGCAGGGGGTCGGTAGTGCTTGGGACCAGAGGAAGACAGCCTATCCTTAACGGCCAAGCAGGCAGTGGGAAAGCAGCGAAACACTTTGAGGAATGGGGCAGAGGGTGTCCGAGTGTTAGAATGCATGGTGCTGCCCAGATGTTCCCCGAGAGCTTCGGGGAACGTGGAAACAAAGCCTTTGCCCCCTCCCTGGCTCGTCACCTGCCCCTTGGTCTCCCCAGGCAGATAAGGACCGGATTGTGACCCCACGTTCTGAGGTGGGATCCAACCCCAGTGAGAAACGTCCTTGCCCCCCCGTGACTAAGCAGTGGGGTTTGTAAGAACAGGTCTGTAAATGTCTAACTCTGGGGGCAAGGTTGGTGCCCTGACGTCCTCTGGAAGCGCACGGCCACCGTCCACTTGGGTCGTGTGCTGGGAGGACACTGCAGACCAGTTGCCAGGCTCCTGTGTTGAGGGCACGCTGTAGACCAGTTGCCAGGCTCGTGCACTGGGGGAACACTGCAGACCAGTTGCCGGGTTCCGGTTCTGAGACAGAGTTGAAAATCTCGCTCAGAGAATGAGGTGTAGTGATTTGGCTGATCGCGGTGATACGTGGAGACTAGGGCAGCTTCGGGTGACACGGCATCTGTCTCCACGTGTGCTCACGGAAAGGCTTTGCAGAGTCTCGGCTGAACTTCTGAAGAAGCAGCTCTAAAAATAAAACGCGGGAGCACATGAAAAGTCCCCTGAGTTAAGTGTTAGAGATTCGGCAGCTGTCTTTGCTGAAACTGTCCAGTCGTTTGGGAACTTATCTCACTACATTAGAATGTGTTCCTGAATCACGTAAGATGAAGAGGCGAGAGGTACGGGATGCCTCGGACGGGAGGGCTCTCCCGGGGCAGACAGAGACAACCTCTTCACTCGTATTAAATCCACTTTTAAGTCGATTGTTACCGTATTTTGTTGTTTCTCTCGAGATGCGTTTGTCTCCTGCTGGGTGCTCTGCTTGCTGTAGGGCCGTTCCTGCTGCGTTTCTTGCAGGACCTGGCGTGTGGCAGGAGCCTGACAAATCCTGGTAGCGTGGAATTTTTTTTCCTGTTCTTTTGAAAGTAAAAGTAGAACTCCTTTTTAAAACAGATGAATATAAATAGCCATTATTATCTGTCATCTCATTTTTTATTAATAAAACCTGAGTTGCAATAAAAGGAAAAAGGTTCGGGGCTTCCCTGCTGGCGCAGTGGTTGAGAGTCCGCCTGCCGATGCAGGGGACGCGGGTTCGTGCCCCGGTCCGGGAGGGTCCCACGTGCCGCGGAGCGGCTGGGCCCGTGAGCCGCGGCCGCTGAGCCTGCGCGTCCGGAGCCTGTGCTCCGCAACGGGAGAGGCCACGACAGCGAGAGGCCCACGTACCACACACACACACAAAAAAAACAACATGTTTCGTAGAAAGTGAGTGGTGCCAAAAACAAACGCGATTCTTCGTACGAACACGTAACACGGCTCCTCACAGGGTTGTAATAAATTAGATGAACTTTTCCTGACATCCCAGATGCTGGAGGAGATTTTACATTTAGGTTTTTCCTACAGTGTATTTATTTTATTGGAGTTTCCTAAACTCCCTGTGTATCCCCGTGTCAAATCAAATAAGGAAAATGAATTTACAGTCATATCAACTGCAGGTGTTCTGTGTTCTCTTTCTCAGGTGTTCCTGGTGAGGAAGGTCAGGGGGTCGGATGCTGGGCAGCTCTACGCAATGAAGGTTCTGAGGAAGGCCACCTTGAAAGGTGAGAGGTCACAGAGGGGGAGACACCTAGCTGTGGTTTATCCTCTGCTTGTTATTGGGGGAAATAGGCAATCTGTTTAGTGTTGCATGACTTCTATATGTCGACATGTTACTCTCTGATTGATAATACACAATACAAGCATGTCCCTGAGTATTTAACATAGCCCTGCAAAATTTCCACAGTCTTCAGCGGGAAAGCCATATTGTGTAAATACCATCCTCCACATATGCTCTGCTGTAACGTACCATTTGGGGAAAAGAGCATTGAGGAGGAAAGCAAAAGCAGGTTGTTTTGGCTGTATTGGGCAACAAATCAGCCTAAATTCATCCTTCAGACTGGATTGCTCAGTTTTAAACAAAATGTGATTCACGGCTGTATTATTTTCCCTTTCTTCCCCCGGACTGGGTTTTAGAAATTCAGTCCAACACCTGATTCCCTGCTTCTGTACTCCTCCCCTCCAGAAAAGTATACGCACATAATGCAGGTCAAGGTAAGCTATTATCTAAAATCTCTATTCTAAGCTCAGGGTCATTTAGCCAGCAATACGTACAGCTGAGCACCAACCACGTCTGCTCTGACCGCCTCCTGTTCACCCATGGGTGAGGGAGGGATCCGTGTCCTAAACAGTGCCTAGAGGCTGGGCACACAACACCTGGCCTGGGCAGGTGAGACGACAGAGTTTATCAGTCACCTGTACTCATCACTGGGGGAGGAGGGCACTGCACAGCATGCTGGGCCACGAGGGGCTGCACAGGAGCAGAGTGAGTTGCAGGACTGTGAGATGCAGGCTTTGTAGTTAACAAGAGGGTGGGGTGGCCCCTGGTTCTGGGGGAGAGGTGATGGGCTTGTTTGAATAGTTCTGTGGGCTGGCAGGGAACTGAACATGTTAGGTTAAAGACCAGATGGGGTACAGCTGGTCTGGCTTTTAGGGAACCAGCAGGGTGGGGAGCCTTTCCTGCTAGGTGGGGGACATATCTGTCAAGGGCAGGGGAACTCGTGGTTAAGCCTTTGGGGCCCATGAAACTCAGAGATGTCAAGGCAGCTCTTGAATGTTTAGGTCTTATATCACAGTGTCCTCAGCGCCTACACGCGGGGGAGAGTACAAAAATATGTCATTCTCTGTCTTCAAGTCACTTACTGTCTAGCTGGTAAATAAGATATATTTTGAACCGCATAGAACCAATAATATAGAAAAATAAATGCATAGACCAAATATATATAGACCTAAACATTTTAGATACAAAGGAAGAAAGAGTTCTTCCACGCGAGGCCATTCAAAAAGGATTTAGAAGGTGAGCGAGACAATTCTTAAAGGATGGGTAAATATTTCTATAGAAAACAGCAATCAAGTTGACGTTGTCAGCACAACCCATGAAAGAAAATACCAAAACTGCCCACTTTGGCCAGACTAGAGCCTGCATCAGAATCACTTATGTGTGTTTGGGGAAAGTTGTTAAAAATGGATCCCAGCGCCCCGCTTCTGGCCTCCTGGATTGTAATCTCTTGGGGCAGAGCCTAGAATTTGAGTTTTCTAACAAACTGTCCCAGTAATTCTTCTGTACACAAAAGTTTTGGGTTCTATGATATATAGTTTTGGTTTTATAGTTTATTGTTGACCCTGGAGTTTTTAATTCAACAACATAATTTAAACCGTGCTATTTATAGTGAACGTTTTTTTTATTGTAGCTATAATAATATTTCTAAAATTGTTTGTCGATTGATCATGGCCAAATAGTCCAAGATCCTCATAATAATATAATTTTAAAGGATTTTTCGTTAAAAGATGTATAGGAAACAAAGCAGGTTTTGACTTTCTATCCCCAACTTTGAGTAAAATAATCTCTTCACTAAACAGTAGTTCCATAGAAATAGAAAATCAAATTAAACATATGTTAGTTCAAGATCATTGGACTGTCTAAAAAAGTGAACAGCTTCTCTGGCACTGCCTCAAAAGTTAAATAGAGTTACCATATGACCCAACTATTCTAGCCTAGGTATATAACCAAGAGAAGCGAAAACATACATCTACACAAAAACTTGTACGTGAATGTTCATAGCAGCACTAGCTAATTCACGGTAGCCAAAAAGTGGAAAAACCCCAGATATCCATGAACTCATGGATAAAGTATGGTACATCCATACAGCGGAATACTATTTGACAATAAAAAGAAATGAAATACTGATGCATGCCACAGCCTGGAGGAACCTTGAAAACATTATGCTGGGTGAAAAGAAGCCAGTCACAAAGTTTCCCGTATCGTAGGACTCCATGTATGCGAAAATCCAGAAGAGACGAATCCACAGAGACAGAAAGTAGATTAGTGGTTGCCGGGGCCTGGGGCATTAGGGAGAACAGGGTGTGGCTTAATGACTATGGGGTTTCTTTTGGGGGTGATGAAAATGTTTTATAATTGACTGTGGTGATGGTTGCACAACTCTGAATATTCCAAAAACCATCGAATTGTGCACTTTGGGTGGATTGAGTGGTACATGAATTATATCTTGGTAAAGCTGTTATTTTTAAAACGAGCAGCTGGTACGTAACATGGCCATTTGCTGGAACCCACTCTCTCATCCTCAAAGCACGGAGGTTTACTCTCTCAGACACAGAGCGGGCAGCTCCCTGTGGTTGAAGATGAGGGCAGGTCGAAGCAGAAGCCATGTCAGCTCATCCCATGACCAGATTGTTCCTGGTGAGATCCCTTGCCCATCTCACCTTCCATCAGCACATCTGATAACCTCACCAGCACGTGCTCAAGTGCCCTTAAATTGTTCCCTTTCTCCTCAAGTTGAAACTGTTCCTTCTTTCCCATCAAATACCATCTCACCCTTTCCTGCCCCCCAAAACGAGGAAGAGGGAGAAGTGGGAGAGAAATTGGAAGCGTGGGGGAACTTGTGTGTTCACCCTGCTCTGGAGGCGTGAGAGAGAACCAGGAGCTGGGCCGGCGCTGTCCTTAGTCAGCCCGTCCATCAGCCTCGGCCTTGACCTCTTAGCGCGTGTGCAAACACTCATCTCGGTGATCTCAAGCTTCCACGGGAGCGCAAGTCTCCACGTTTGTTTATGATCCGATCCAGTGTCCTTGAGAAAGTGCTCCTGATACAAGGTTACATGGATTAGGCAGGATATAAAACTGTGTTACAGAACGATAGTGATGTTGTTAAATGCATGCATGCCTCCATGTGTACAGGTAGATAGATGCCTGTGTGTGTACGAATATTGAATAGATGTCATGCTCGTAGGAAATACGCCAAAACGAAAACACTCATAGGATTATTGGGAGCCTTTATTTTCTTCTCTGTGTTCTATATTTCAACTTTTCAACAAACATAGAACATGTTTGACTTTGTATAATATAAAGTTTTTTGTGTATTATTCCAGAACAATACGCTTGACTATGTAAAATCATATTTACGTTGTGAGAATGAGCCATATAAGCATAAAACTTACAAGCATAAAGTAAGAAAAATTTCCCACTTCGTCGTGCTCCTTTAAAAGCCAGCTTTTGGACCAAACGTTATTTTATATCATCTACTATTTTAGCTTTTCAAAATGGTCCATCACTAAAGAATAGATTTTTTTTCCCCAGAAGTGCAATCAGAACTCATTTCCCTAAGAGAAAATATAGAAGTTTTACAAAACAGTCCTTTGTGTGAGGTGGTGCTTGGACCCGTGATAGGAGGACCAAGTACGTCCAGCACGGAGGCCAGGTCTCTGAGCCACCGAGGGGCCTTCTGAGCTTTCTAGACCTTCCTTTCTCCTCCCTTGTGAAAGAAGCCGGTTGTTTAGATTTGTTTTGGCTCCAACACCTCTGCATTCTGTTAGCCTGAGAGATTCAAATACTCATAAGCCATTCTCCGTCCTCAGAGCATCACCAGTTTGCAGGCTCATTAGTGAATCAGAAGAACGGGTTAGAAAAGAAATGTGGGTGAGAGCGGCACCCTCCAGGAGTGCAGACCAGGAACTTCAATAGTGAAATTATTTTGAGAAGGGGAAAGCGGAGACGGGGGCGGAGGGCTCACGGCAATGACTGCAAACCTCCGGACTGTTTCTCAGAAACGCGGATGGCTGTCCCGTGTACAGAAGGGAATGTCATCGTCATTTGGATTCCAAATAACTTGGCAAACGGATAATAGTCTCTGACAGCTCTGTTTCTCCTTTAAATGGGTTTGGAGGGGTCAGGCGCCTGCCCCCGCCTTTCTTTAAAGAGGTGGCACGCCATTTCTAAGGAAAATGTCAACTGCTGAAGCAGCTGACAGTGTGACGAGCAGGCAGGCGTGAGCCGCCCCCAGCCTAACCCGCAGCCCCCCTCGCGTGCATGGATGGTGCTGCTTGTCCCCCCTGTCGCTTAAGGACCCTTTCAAAGTGTTCAGTGTCTCTCTCTGATTGACCGAGTTTCTGTATTCGTGACTCAACACTGAATTATCGCAGGTGGCAGTTCTATGTAACGAATTCCAAACATAATGAATTCCAAAGGGTGACGCCCCGCTTTGTGTTGTAGACAAATTTGGTTTAAAAGACTGTCAGCATATTCCCAAGTGTGAGACCACAAGTGAAGCAAGCCTGACCTCCATCCCCCGTTCAGTGAGCTGGCAAGTGGGGACTGTCACCCACGTTAGTAAGGTGGTTCCCAGCCTTGGCCACAAGCTGGAATGGCCTGCAGGACTTTCACAGAATGCTGGGGTCCCTTCAGGTCAACTCCTCGAATCCCTGGTCTGGATGTGGTCTGGACATGAGAATCCGGGTGTCTCTAGGGTACTGCCAGCTAGAGGACCCCGATGCAGTGGCTGGGAGCACAAGACACTGGACCCTGGGACCCCATCCGGCTTAGACTCCACTGGCTGTGTCACCTTGGGGAACCTCCCCTGGCCTCTGTTTCCTCCTACTTAAATGAGATGATGTCAGTAATAGTATCTACTCCACAGCATTGTTGATGTGAGGATTAAATCCGTCAGTGCACGTGAGGTGCTGCTGGCACAAGGTTCACTGTCAGCTGTATTCATTTCTGGTCCTTTTCTCCATGAAAACTGGCATTGGAGGGGTGTTAGGACTCTTCTGGTCTAGGTTTGGCTTAGGTCTGATTAAGTGGGGGGCGGGGGGGCTGGTGGTGAGGAGGAGGGCTGAGCGTTAATTACCATCTGGTTAGAAAGACTTAACGTCTCTGTTCAGCCCTGGTTCTTCCAGCTACGTGAAGAGCCTGTGATCGTGTTAGTTACCAAGGATGCCTGGCACCTGCTGGGGACCACAAACATCCACCCCAGGATGGCTCCTTGTGTAGAATTCTCATTTCAGTGAGGATTGAAACACCTCTCCACGATGTGGAGAGAGCTTCTATATGAAATATGTCTTTGCAATGGAAATTTTCTGGTAGGACTTCATCTGTGTTCTCATGCCTAACTGATTTTTCAGCCGTTTTCCTTATAAGTCAACTTTCTAAGCCCAAAGGTAATACATGCTCCTTTCTTTGAAGGAAGGAAGTTGTGTCCTGTTGATTCTAAAGGAAGAGAATATTATTCTGGCACAATCTCTTTGTTTAGTAAGTAACTAATAGACCGTTACCGTCCCTTCACGGGTGTTTCTGGCCAGCTGTATGGGGGTTACTGCCAGAGCCTGGCTGGGAGGGAAGACGGAAATGGTTCCGAACGGTGCTTTCTGAGCCTGTCGGATTGTCCTTTGGAGCCCAGTTTCTGTCACTCCTCTATCCTTTCTTTAAGTAGAGCTCTGATTCCATCACTCGAATGTCAGCAGATACAGGAGGGAATGAGGGAGTGTGTGGGGTGACCAGGACAGAACTGCATGGATTACATTCACGCTGATTACAACATTTTGAAATAGCCCCTGGTCAGAGTTAGCCTGGTTGGTTTCAAACCTCAGAATGTGGTTTCCAGCACCATTTTATTTCCTTTTCTCTTACACCAAGATGCTTTGTTTTAAAAACACTGACTTAGAAACTAAGCTTTAATCAGTGCCTTAGTTTGAACAGCCGTTATTTCCATGCTAATCCATTTATGCCATTCGATTCACATTTGGATGATTGCAAATTCCAAGCACACGTTTTAAGTGCCCTTATTAGTAGTAGTATGCTCATTTTACAAATGAGGAAACTGAGTCACAATGCAGTGAAGCCGCACACTCCGAATCACGTGATTTGGAGGTGGCGGGGTCTGTATCCCGTGTTCCTCCCCTCCCAGGAGGGGGGCACCTGGGATCAGCCGTGCCCCCCACCCCCAGGGCATCATTTCCTCATCAGGAAGCCTCATCCAGCTGTCCCTGGGGTATTTACTATTCAGGGGAGCTGTTTTCCCAGTAGATGATCTAAGACAAAAAGTAACATGTAAACATCATCCTTACGTAGTAGCTCTCCGGTTTGTGGTAATACACCGCCTGTGTGCCTTGGCACCCTTTATATGTTCATTTCTACCAGAATTGCATTTCATAACATTATAGAGAAAAAGTAGAAAATAGATTTTTTTTTTTTCACTATTTGCATCTTTAACGCCTGTAAATATGAAAGCATAATGGGCTGAAGATTTACCCACAGAAGGATTCTCTGGTAAAGAAGTTAGCTCAGTAACCATGTCAGTCTTGGTTTGAATAATCTAGTATAGAGACAAGTCTTGGGGAATTGTGCCTGATAAGATCATCAATGCGGCTAACATTTTAATTCTCATCATTCATGGTTTTCTTCCTTTTTTCTCTGAAGTGACGAGCAGTACAAAGTTTTGGTCACCAAAGGTTTAGCAACACAACTTCCCACGGGAGGCCTGTCTTTGCTATGAATTAGGCCTTTGAAGGTTAAAAGATATTGTGTGAAGGTGGATTTTTATTCTGCATCCAGGAGACCGCTCGGGATATAACTGCAGACCTGGCAGGCTTTTGTGGACAGAGGCGGGAGGCAGTAAGCCTGGTCACTACTCAGCCGGGCAGAGCCTGAGTTCTTCACCAGCCTGGTTGGTGTCCGGCTCCCGTTAAAAGGCTCAGGCCTCCCTGTGACTGCGGCCGCCTGCAGATGCACGGCTGCGTGCAGCGCGTGCGGTCCCGCACCCCGCAGTCCCTGAGGGATGTCGCAGCCCCGTCCACAGCGACCCCGGGCTTTTCCAAGTTGTGCCTCCTACCTGGCCATCCCTCATCTTCACCGTGACCGATAGGAGTTGTTTTTATCTCACGCTTCACTTTCCTTTCAAATACAGTCTCTATGTAGAAGAATGTGATGTAACGTAACATAATGTAACGTGATATGACATGATATATAACGTAGCGTAAGAGTAATGTGTATTGATGGAGGTCATTTAAAACAGGCAAATACAGGCAATGGTGTCCAACTCTAACGAGAGGATTTCGGTCCCAGCCTCGTTGCAGGTGGAGCTCTCCTAAGTAAATCCATCCTTCAAAGTAGGTTAATTCTTCTTACCAGGGATTCTCATGCAGCTTGCAGTTGCCACGTACTTCAAGATCAGTTTCATGAGCATTTTTCCCGACTGGCTCTAGGAGATTGTGTGGACCATTTTTCAGAGAGTTGTGGTGACTCGCAGAGGGTGGGGATGCAGGAACTCCAAGGAGGCCTCACGGCTCAAATCCGCTCAGGGCGCCAAGTTGTCGGCTGGCTGGCAAAAGGGACCTACGTGCATTTTGGTTTGTCACTTGCCAGAGACTTCAAAGGGCTACGGATGTTGAGACCTTTTGTTAGGGCACAAGGGGCATTAGCCAACTTTTTAACTCCAGAAGTCCAGAACAGGCCAAGTGGTTGAGGAAAGAAAATCAACAGGGTAGCACGTCCTGCACCTTCCAGTTCCACAGGAGCACCTGGGAGCAGGTGCCCCTGAAGTTGTCTGATGGAGAGGGGGCGTGGAAGCCTTGGGGACGTGGCCCCGATCCGAAAAATGTGGGGGGGGGGGTGTGGGGTTCCAGAAAGCAGCTCTGGTTTTGTGTTGTGTGTCACGTCCAGCAGGGTAAATCCCACAGTGTGCTTCATCCTCCACTTTCCTGGGAAGGAAACTGGGCCTTTCAGGTAGGACGAGTTTACAGGCGCTCCTGCCTTCACATCGGCCTCAGGGCCCGGAAGGCTGAAGGACACGGGAAGGTCACCGGGAGCTGCGGGTTACCGTACAGAGCAAAGCAACCATGGAAAGCACATAGCCCTAATCCTTCGCATCGCGGGTCAGCCACAAGTACAGGGTTGATGTGAAGTAGAAAAGATTTTAATTTATCAGCGATGTCTACGGTTTATTAGTGAATCTCAAAATAGTCTAGGACATTTGGGTTTTTCCATCTATACGGTCAAGCCCCGCTCGATTCCAGACTCACATGTCTCATGCCAGAGAGTAAATATCACAGGGAGGCAGTGGCCTGACTCCAGACCCTGGGCCGGTCCAGAACACCCAGCGGGAGATTACTGGGGACGTTTCGAAGCCTCAGGCTGGCGTGTCTCACCATTTCTGTAACTCGTTGGCACGGTAGCAATGGAAGGATGAAGGAAACGTCTCTCTGGGCTTTTTTTTTTTTTTTTTTTTTTTTTTTTTAATGCATCTGAGTCTTGGGACTCAAAATCCCTTGGAATCCTTAGCCTCCAGGGGCAGCTTGAACTGCTCAGCACTTGCTCTCATGTCGGTTTCTTTCTTGGTGGAGGGACCACTCTGCAGCTGCCCGTCAGATGGCTGAGGCACCGTTCAGGGCCTTTCCCTCCATCCCTGGTGGCCCGAGTGACTGCCACCACCCAGAGTGGGCGGTGGTGAGGTCGGGTGCCGGTTCAGCCCGGCAAAGCCAGAACTCGCAGACCCGGAGATGCCCAGTCACCTTTGCGGAGCTGGCCTCACGCCTGCTATTTCACATCTGAAGGGCATTGCCTGTGTGACAGCTGTCCTTCCGCATGGTGTTAGCTTGGCCCCGGTCACTTCCCCCGTCGGCCGTCTGCAGTGATAAAATCCTGCCCCCGCATAAACACAGCCTTTCCCTTTTCCTGCCACCTTGGACCCAGTATGCTTGTGTTTCAGCAGTTTATGCCCCGGGGGTCAGTCTTACCAAACATGTTTATGAAAGCATCTTCCCCAAACCTGTGTGTCTTATCTGTGATCCATTAGGTTCACTGTTGGGGCTGGAGTCTTGGTTTCTCCTCTGTTACTTTAGACAGAATAAGAGTATTTAGATAGTGTGTGTATTTAGGCTTCTGGCCCTTTTACTGTTTGTTTCAGATAATCTCTGAATTTTTTTGTCTGCCTTTTAATTTTATGACCTTTTGGATGGGAAATCTGTTTGGTAACTCAGTCTATCACTCTCTCCTATGTTGTTGCTTCCATTGCTTTTATTTAAAAAAAAAAGATTCCCACCCGGACGTCAGATGAGTATTCATCTTCGTTACCATTTTTACAGCTTGTTTTTTTTTAACACTTACCTCTTTAATCGGTCTTGGATTTATTGTTGGGTAAAATGTAGGGACGAAATATATGTTTATTTTACCCCTATAACTGGACAGCCCCTTGGAATTTTGAATGTAAGCGGCTTTTTCTAATTTTGTCACCAGGCTTATTATGGCCTTTGCTTTCCATTACAAGTACTATCTTCAGGTATGTAAGTAGCACTAAGCAGTGTTCCTCATTCCAAAGAGGTCTGAACTCAGTGATGATAACATCAATCCCATTTAGAGGATTTTTAGATTTTCTTAACCAACGTCAAAGAGTGAGCTTTGCAAGGAGATGGCAGGACGGGGGTAGGAACACAGTGTCCCCTGTTCTCTGCCACCTGCTTCACCAGATCACGTCATGGGGGTGGGAGTGGACCAGAGCTTCTCCCCAGAGCAGGACGTGCCTGGGGGTGGCAGTACATGGGGGTGACAGAAGACTGTCTCCCGCGGGCCCTTCGCAGCCAGCTCTGCTCCCTGAGGCAAAGGACTCAGGAGCCTGAGATGCGTCGGATGAGGTTCCTACCGTGAGGAGCCCATGGGTCCGCACAGCTGCTGCTCTCAGAGGCGTCTTGTCAGCCAGGGTTGGGGCGGGGGGGGCGGCCCCAGGCCTCCTGTCACTGACGCATCCCCCATTGCTTCCTGTGACCCTGTCCCACCCAAGGTCTCCTTCTCAGCTTGCGCACGTGTTTGGAGAGGCGTCTTTCGGATCCCACTGCTTACGTGGGATCCCTTTTCCTCCTTCCGGGTCTTTAGCTGGCATCCTCTGCGTCTTTTATTGAAGGAATGGGCTTCAGCTTTTGCTTCTGTTGACTCTCCTGAAACCCTTTCTCTGCTGTTCTCCCTGGCAGAGCCACTGGAACCTGTAACTCGGGATAGACAGGAAACGGAGAGATTCCTTGTACCGTCTGCCTGGGAATTGTCTGCTTCTGCCCCCTTTGTTCATTCTCCTAAGTGGCGGCCGTGCTGGGGTGTCCACGGCAAGAACTACCAAGGGATGAGCTTGTGTCGGGGATGTGTCCTGATGGAGCCGCACAGATGCTGCCGTAAAACCTTCTCTCTGGTGTAGCTGCAGTCGCGTTTAATAACAGACCCTCTTATTTTTACCTATACCATAAACTACTTTTTTAAAGAATGAATAGATGAAATGTGTTTTAATTAAGAAGCATGTAAAAACTTCTTAAAACGACACCAAAAAAAGCCACCCAGAGACACCGACCTTTCCTCGGGTCTTGCTCACCGACCCCATCACACACCCGGTGTCTCGCCTCCCTCCAGCGTCCCCAGCGGAGGAGCTGCTGCCCTCCCGGGGCCCCTGAAGGTGGCACCCATGGAGACTTCCCTGGGATGTCCCTGCCACTTCCCCGGTCCCCTGGCCCCCGCTCCCCTGGGCACACAGCCCTCGGGAGGCTCCCCTGCTTCCCTCTTCACACTGTGGCCCCCAGACTCCCGCCTGCCGGGGCAGCTCTGCGTCCTGCGTGCCAGCGCTCGGCCCTTCCAGCGTCTCGGGGATTCGGGGCCACTGCAGTCATAGGGGTCTGTATCGGACCGGGAACAGCCAAGCATTAGAGCAGAGAGAAAGATCAGGGAGAAGCCCTTGACTCTTATCATGCAGTGAAGCTGACTCCACTTACTAGGCAGTAAAGTGACCCCAGCGCAGGCGTGGCCTTGGCTGTGGGACCAGCACCGTTGTGCTTACACGCTACCCGTTGTTCTCGTCATGACCCGACGAGGCAGGTACCATCTTCACCCCAGATTACAGAGGAGGAAGCTGAGCAGGGAGCCACCCGTGCGCTGGGAGAGACGGAGCCCGGGTGTGTGTGCTCCAGGCCGCAGGCCCCGGGCTCTCAGCCACAGACACACCGGGAAGGTGAGTGGCCAGGGCACCAAAGCAGAGGTGCACCCCAGGGAGCCTGAGCACCTGAGTGTGAAAGAGGAAACCAGTCATGGAGCAAAACGCAGGAGACTGTCCTGGGGCCCAGGGACAGGAAGGACTTCTGTTCTCTTTAGTTGTGATAAAATGTACATAATAGGATATCCATCATTTTAACCATTTGTGAGTGGTGTTAGTAAATACATTTGCAATATTGTGTAACCATCACCGCTATCTCTACCCCAGACTTTCTCATCATCCCAAGCAGAAGCTCTGTCCCCATTAAACAATTCCCCACTTCCCTCCTCCAGCCCCTGGCACCTACCCTTCTACTTTCTGTCTCTATGAATTTGACTTCTCCAGGGACCTTCTATAAGTAGAATTTATATGGTATTTGCCCTTTTATGTCTGGCTTACTTTGCTTGTGTGGTGTCGTGTTTTTAAGGTCTATCCCTGCTGTAGTGTGTGTCAGAATTTTATTTTTTAGGGCTGAGTGATAGTCCATTGCGTGGACGAACTCCCTTTTGCTTATTCAGGCGTCCATCGGTGGACCCTTGGGTTGCTCCCATCTTTTTGCTATTGTGAATAATACTGCTGTGAATGTGGGTGTCCTGTATCTGTTGGAATTCCTCTGTTCAGTTCTTTAGGGAATGGAATTGCTGGGTCACATGGTGTTTCTGTGTTTAACTTTGTGAGGAACTGCCAAACTGTTTTCTACAGTGACTGCTCCATTTTGCATTCCCACCAACTTCTCCACATCCTCACCACGTTTGTTATTTTCCATTTTTTGTGTTTGTTTGTCTGTTTTATTATAGCCAGCCTTTGGGAAGGCCTTTTTAAATAAAACTTTAAAAGTACATATCATAAGACCAAAGTATGAACGACTTAAATACCTGGTCCATACGGTGATATTCATCATAATTGTCACACTTAGGAATATTTGAGGAAAGTTTCCGCCTTCACACCCACGGGGCCGTAGGACATCACTCGGACATTGCCCTGGGTGTCCCAGTTTGCTTGTGGAATCTTGGAGTTGTTCTTACTCTCAAGTGGTGATTTTGTTTGTTTTTTTGTTTGTTTATTTTTTCCTCAAAACTAATCCCATCTGTATTCCCAGACAGCGAAACTTTAGGCAATGTCATCACTGAAAAGAATAATATTGTAATTGGTTATAACACACTCATTTAAAAAAAAAAAAATCCATAATCCATAGTTATCCTCAGGAAGAGGAAGAGAAGGGATTTTCCTCTTGATTTCTAGTCCCATCAGAAATGAGAACACTGCCATTTTATAACCCTAAATGACTCAAGCATCCTTGATCCGTATAAGCAAGGATCATATACGTGAGCTAATGGATGAAGGATTGTAAGGGGACCCACAGGTCATTCCATACCAAAATATCACCCCTCAGGTTACTTTTTACTTACAAGGGGATGTACACATCTTTGCGGTGAGAGGCTGATGACTTGCCACCTTGACCCAGGGGAATTTAGCATTTACTGAGCAAGGGTAACATGGCACCCCTCCCCCCATCTGCTGCACCTTGAGGCCTGCGGCATCACCCGGGAGGTATTTTTGCCAAAAATGTTTAGCCTCAACCTTATAAAGCCTCCAGACCTAACCTCGGTTTATAAGAAATATAGGAGTTAGAGCAACCAGTAAAGAAACAATCAGACACACCTAGGAACAATCTACAAGAAAAAAAACTGACCTGGACTTAACGAAAAAGCACAGGGGAAAAAAAGATGCGGGGCCATTGTATTCTAGAAGCAAAAGGAATAAGGAAATATAACCACCAGATCTAACACGTGAACCTTGACCGAATCCGAGGTTGGAAAAAATAACAGCTGTAAATGACATGGCAGGGCGGGCAGGATTGGAATATGGATCAGATATTAGATGATATTACGGAATGATGGTGAATGTTCTTCAGGGCGACGGTCGCGTTAGGGGTATGTAAGAGATTACCCCGTTCTGAGGGAATGCTGCATGTAAATGCACCTAAGCGTCGAGTGTCACAGTGTTGACAATTTATTGTCAGATTTGTGGCTAAAATGTGTGTATGTGTGCGGAAAGAGAGGGAGATAGAGAGAGGGGGAGAGAAAATGTATTGAAATGTAAGCAGTTGTTGAATCTAGGTGGAGGACTTAGGGGTGGTCATTCAACCTACTCTTTCAACTTTTGTATATGTTTGGAAAAGTTTGTAACAAAAAGTTGGGGGAAATTATTTATATCTAATGTCTTCTGTTTCACATCCTGCCTTTGAAAGCCTTCGATTTTTCTGTCTTGCAGTTCGGGACCGAGTCAGATCGAAGATGGAGAGAGACATTTTGGCAGAAGTGAATCACCCTTTCATCGTAAAGCTTCATTACGGTAAAGGGAGGGGAAAAAATTCCCTACTGTTGAGAGGACCTAGACCAACCCTCCCCCAAATCAGAGGAAATCGGCATAGATTCCTGGTCTCAGCATCCGGCCCTGTCTGGGGTGGGGCTTTCTCCTCCGGGTTCCTGAGCCTCGGCTTCTCCTTCTCTGGGGAAGGAAGATGCCCTGTTTTCATCTCGAAAAACCGAATCTGTTCAAATCTTTTTTTTTTTTTATTTATTATTTATTTATTTATTTTATTTTTTTGCGGTACGCGGGCCTCTCACTGTTGCGGCCTCTCCCGCTGCGGAGCACAGGCTCCGGACGCGCAGGCTCAGCGGCCATGGCTCACCGGCCCAGCCGCTCCGCGGCATGTGGGATCCTCCCGGACTGGGGCACGAACTCGTGTCCCCTGCATCGGCAGGCGGACTCTCAACCACTCCGCCACCAGGGAAGCCCGAGAAAGTGGTTTTAAAAAAACGTCTCGACCTAGATGGGGTGAATCTATGACATATTTTTGTGTTGTTTCAGAGTAAAGTGCCTGTGACCCCATAGTTTCTTTAAACCAGAATGGTAACATCGCCTGCATTTTAAGTAAAGACTATATTTTAGGCGTTTGAAAGATGGTAACGCTTTGAGCCCTCAGAACTTCCTTTCAAGGTAGGCTATTGTTTCCATTTTTCAGAAGAGAAAACTGAGACGCAGATGGAATAATTCTGAGTTTTGAGGCCACACATCTGCGATGCCACACAAGGCTTCTTTGTTTGCTTTCTGCCGTTTTATCTCCTCGGAGAAGCAATAAGTGAAATCTTCAAATTAAAAATAATGAGATGGCGGCTCCAGAGTCATGGCAGACTGCATTACAGCTTTGTGCCCTATTTGAGTAATTAATGTGGGCGAAGCGCTGGGCAGAACAAGGACAAATCCCGTACCCTGTTGGTACAGGGGCTCGGGGGCGGGCAGAGTTGTAGGAGACTGTCCATGACTTTTGCCCACGTCGGGAGTGAAGG
>RJWK010039948.1:0-20167 GCA_004363435.1 Platanista minor | reverse complement strand
ATTCTCATACACTGCTGGAGCTAGGGACAGAGTGCAAAATGATATAGTCACTTTGGAAAATAGTCGGGCAGTTTTTTATAAAGTTAAGTATTCACTTACCGCATGATCCTACAGTCCCATCCCTTAGTATACACCTCAGTAAATAAAAACTTATGTTCACACAAAATGCCATACACAAATGTTTATAGCAACTTTACTCATAATCACCCAAAACTGGTATGTGTGCATGTGGTAAGTGTGTAAGTGTGGCCTGTGTGTGTTTTAAGGGTGAGAATCACTATATCTCTTCTGATAATAGGAAATATCAATTTGTCTATTTCAATTGTACTCACTTTTTTTTGTTTTTTTTGTTTTTGGTTTTGGTTTTTTTGCGGTACGCGGGCCTCTCACTGTAGTGGCCTCTCCCGTTGCGGGGCACAGTCTCCGGACGCACAGGCTCACCGGCCATGGCTCACGGGCCCAGCCGCTCCGCGGCATGTGGGATCTTCCCGGACCGGGGCACGAACCCGCGTCCCCTGCATCGGCAGGCGGACTCTCAACCACTGCGCCACCAGGGAAGCCCTGTACTCACTTTTAATGCCTGGATAATTTTAGTGAATTTTATGACTGAAGTTTGAAAAATAGAAAATAGTTCTAAAGTGACAATTAATACTTTTCAAAAAACACAGAGACATAAACTAATGGCTAAAATAAACTGAAAGGGGAATATAAACCAAAATTGGGTATTTTCCAATGGTCCAAAGGAAACATTTAAAATTCATAGGTGAGGAATGTAGGGTGCTTTCCCTGAAGAGTGTACTCAAATGTCATTGTGTATAAGATTCACTAAAAGAGCCTGTTATGCGTGTTGTGGTGTGCTGCCCAGACCCCACCTTCTGGGCTGATGCACTCTCTCTTCCAGCTGCTAGGATTATTGGCTGCTGATGACTCACAGCTGAGTCCCTCTCTAGGCATTTCCCTAAGCCAAAGGGAGCTGCCTGACCCAAGGTTACATCTTTCAATGCTAGCAAATGGCAGTAAACTAATATAAACTCAAAAACTTTAGTCTCAATTGCAGCTGCTTTGCCAACTGTGGTATTTCTGCTTTGGAAGATCAGCATAGCCCCTGTGACATTGTATGTTGCCCTTAATTTGGCCAATGCCATTTTTTCCATTCTCACCAAGAAGAAGGATCAGAAGCACTTCATATTTTTATGAGATGAACAACAAAATACCTTTATGGTGGTGCCTAAGCTATGTTAACTCTCCCACCTTCCGTCATAGTATGGTTCAAAGGGATCTGGATCATTTGAACATTCCACAGAATATTTAAATAGTGCATTCTGTTGATGATATCATGATAATCAGACCAGATGAACAAGAAACAGCAAATATGATAGAGGCCTTAGTAAGAATCATAAAGTAAGGTACGGAAAATAAACTCTGTGAAGATCTAAGGGCCCACATCTGTGAAATTTTCAGAGATCCAGTAGTCTGAGGAATGCTGAGACATTGCCTCAAGAATAAAGGAAAAATCATTATACCTCAGAACTCCCATCACCAGGCGGGAAACACAACCATCTGGCAGGTCTCTGCATGTTCCAGAGACAACATATTTCACACTTGGGAATACTGTTCTGACCTATTTTCCAAGTGAGACATAGCTCTGTGTCAGGTTCAGGATGTGGTGCACAATTCATGGCAGATCCTTTGGCACTAAAAGTATCTATGAGAGAAGATGCTTTGTAAAGCTTATGGCAAGCTCCGATAGAAGAATAATAGTATACATCCTCTAGAGATTTGGTGCAAGGCCATACCATTTTCAGCAAGGAACTATACAATTTTCAAACACTCTGGCATGTTACTAAACTTTTGTGGAAATGTAGTATCTGACCTTGAAAGTTCAAGAGAACATGTAGCTAGAGCTACCCATCACTAGCTGTAAATAGTCAGATATACCAAGTCATAGGTGGAAGCAACAGTAATATATTATAAGAGGGAACAATACATTTAGGGAGCATACTGATCATGAGTAAGACCACAGGGTGAAAGTAAATGGCATAGGCAGGTGGTCCAGATATCCATGACATTTACAAATATTTTATTTGTATCTCTCCATCAGCTCACACCCATGGCTGCAGAGGGAAGGTGGAAGAGGTGCTTATATGACCAGCTGATGGAGAAAGAAAGGCTGAGTTTGTTTTACAAATGGGTCTGTCAGTATGTGTGTACAAGATGAAGATGGATGCTTCATTACAGCCCTACTCAGGGGTGGTCTGAAAGTTAGCAGTAAGGGGAATCCTCTAAATGGGTAGAGCTTTGAGCATCTGAGGATGTACCTAGACAACCACTTTGTTGGAATAAAAATGACCAAGTTAAGAATATACATGAACTGGGCATAGAAATGAGTGGCATAGAAATAAGTCACCATATCTGCAGGTATAATTGACCCTGATCGACAGGAAAAAGTTGGACTGCTCATACACAGTGCTGGCAGGGAAGAATTATTTGATACCCAGATGATCCATCAGTGCATCTTGTGGCACTTTCCTTCTTAATTTTGATGGTAAATGGACAAGTGTGGCAATCACAGCCTGAGAAGAGAACAGTGATCAGAGGCTCAGACCTCTCTGAGATGAGAGTCTAAGTCACTCCACCAAGTTATCCTCCTAGACCAACAGAGATTTCAGTCAAGGTGAGAGGAATCTAGAATGGATGTTGAGAATGGAGACAGTGAGTGCTCATTTCAGTCTCAAGATTAGTTTCAGTAGCTGAAGCTATAGTTCACCTCACTAACTTTCTTCTTATGTTTCCCCAGAAAACAGACCAGCTGGAATCCTGGGGCAAGTTTTACCAAATGGGATGAACTTACTAAATGCTACAAATATACCCAAGTGGTGGAAAGAATGGACAATAGTGGTTTCTGTAGAAGGAGGCACTCATTCCTCCAGACACCCAGAGTGTTGGCTACTGATATGGATGATTACAATTGTGCTTAGCTAAGGGAAACTGCCTCACCCAAAGTTACACTCCCTCCATGCCTATAATCAATAATTGTTCAATGCAAAAACACAAAGGCCTGGTCCATTTGCCTCAGTTCATGGCAAATCTGAAGGCCCTAGCTCCAAAATCCCCTGTAGGATTGGCTGAGGTTTCTGTTACAATAGCCAATTCTGCTTCCCACACTCCCTTACAAGTGCTGTACCTGAGAGCAATCTCCCAGTAAACGTTCTAATACAAGACTCTGCTTCAGAGTCTGTTTGCTGAGAAATTTGACCTAAGACACTCCTACAACTGCAAATTTCTGGCCAAACCTCCAAAGGTGAGACCAAGAAATCTATCATTTTAATAAACACCAAAGCAGATTCTGATAGAGTAGAGTCAAGGACCATACTTTGAGAAACGGTGCATTCAGTAAGCCCAAGACATGGATGAGCTATATATAACCTAGTATTGCAAAAGGAAAGTATCTGGAATTCTGTCACCAGAATCCATGGAGCTTCCTCCATACCTTTGCATTCAACCTCCAGGAGAAAAGCGCAGTGAAGTCCTAGCTGTGGTGCTGAGATTCAGCCCATCACTTTCCCAGGAGAATGTGGCCTCTGCTTGAGCATCAGACTAATCCCATATTTCCTCTGCCTTCTATAACCATGTTTCTTCTGATCCAATAACAGAGCCACCTTCTCAAATGGAAGAATTCCAGTGTCAAAATTTGCACATTATTACTTATTGTTGGTCTCCTCTATATCCATTCATAAGTTAGTGTGTTCAGAGCTTCAGATAAGCCAACTAGACCCAAGGAATAGAAACAAAGTGATGATTCTATATTCCCACATTTCATCTTTCTAATTCACTTTTACCAAAACACCTCAGTTTTTCCAGTTTCATCCTGAGCAGTAATAACTTCCATTTACCTTTCCCATTGTTACAACCAATGTGCTGAAAAATCAGGGTCTCCTGATCTTAATTTGAGTCTATTAATGTCACTAACTTTTCTTAGGATTCATTTTCAGAGTAACCGTTTCTTCCATCTCTCCTCCTTAAGACCCTCATCCTATATCTTTCGTCAAATTGAAATAATCTCCATTCATTCTCAAGAAATCTTAGTAATTCAAGTTATTCATACATTCGTGAGCAAAGAGGTTCATTATTAATTTCCAGATCCATGGTTTTTTCAGGGCTGTATCTTCCTAACATTTTATCCAGCATGACCGATTTGGCTATTTAAAGATAGAAAGTAACTATGGGTGCATTATTAGTGATTTCTTAAATACTCTTTCCCATCCAAGATGAGGAGAAAGAGAAAGGTATTACAAGAGTTCAGAACACAGAACCCTTGTCCAGGTCATTTTTCAAAGAGAAGTTCACCCTGGACATCCATTTCTTATAATTTTATTTATTCATTATTCACCATTCCAATCTCTTAATTAGGCAATAACCGGGGTGATACATCTCAAGTTGATCTATTCTGCTTTTGCTTTTCTCTGGCTGTAGCCTTTGCAGGAACAGACTAATGGTTAAAAATGCAGACTTTACAAACAGACAAACCAAATTCAAATCACAATTGTGCCATCTTGGACAAGTTAATTACCTTCTTTTTCCTACTTAAAATGGAAATGCTAATATTAATTCTAATGGTAAAACAGAAATAGTAGTATCCATTTCATGGGGTCATGATGAGAACTAAATGAAATAATGAATATAATGTATACAGTACTGGCAATTATTATATGGTGTTTTAATATAGCAGCTATTATTATTGATACCCTTAAAGCATTGTCATCAAAAGAACTTTTTGTCAAAATTTCAATAAGGAATAAGTGAGAATCACCTGTGAAGAAGTTCCAGGGACAGGATCCCTGTAATCTTTTTTTTTTTTTTTTTTTTTTGCCGTACGCCGGCCTCTCACCGCTGTGGCCTCTCCCGTTGCGGAGCACAGGCTCCGGACGCGCAGCCCCAGCGGCCATGGCTCACGGGACCAGCCGCTCCGCGGCATGTGGGATCTTCCTGGACCAGGGAACTAACCCGCGTCCCCTGCATCGGCAGGCAGACTCTCAACCTCTGCGCCACCAGGGAAGCGAAGCCCTCTGTAATCATTTTTTAAGATCCATAAAGAAGCACTTGCTATAGTCTGTAGGGAAGTGTCCATCTTGACAAAAAATGTCCCAGATCCAGTTCCTGTTAATCTTTAACAGGTCTATCCTGGCAGTGCTGCTCTGCCTTTATTTTACTCTCCTATAAAACGTTGTATACGTGCTGTCATCAAAAATATGCCCTCAGGCTTCCCTGGTGGCGCAGTGGTTGAGAGTCTGCCTGCCGATGCAGGGGACACTGGTTCGTGCCCCGGTCCGGGAAGATCCCACACGCCGCGGAGCGGCTACGCCCGTGAGCCATGGCCGCTGAGCCTGCGCGTCCGGAGCTTGTGCTCCGCAACGGGAGAGGCCACAACAGTGAGAGGCCCGCGTACCACAAAAAAAAAAATATATATATATATATGTATATATATATATGCCCTCATCTTTTCATATATTTTAGTTTTTAGTTTCATTGGAAAGTATAAAATATCTTAATTATTCATTTAAGTATGCATTTAAGATAAGGTGTATTGCATGAGAAACCATTTGAATTAGAGTGTCCATACACTAGAACGCTTTTTAGTAAGGTTTTAACAGTTTTGCCAGTTAGTTTTGGAAATTAACACAAATTCAACCAAGAGAATATAAGGAATGATTTATTTATACATGAAGAACACATTTGATTCAGTACCACCCCAAAGAGAATCCGCAAAGCCAGCAACTCTATTTGACCATAAACTACTTCAGTGAATAACACACTCTAATGAAGGATGAAGATGAATCGTCTTGGTTCGTGTTAATGCTTCAGTGCGGCGAGAGAGAATGAGTACCCCTACAAATGACTATTAGGTTTAATTTTTTTCCCACTTTAAGGCACTGGAATAAATAAATATTTAATGAAAGAAAAAATGGGACTCTATAAAACCAAACTGGGAGGCTTAGCAGAGCTTTATTGAGAAAAAGTATAGAGTCCTAAAATCAAATCCAAGCCAGAGCAATTCACACACTGGAGCAGAGGGCCCCTGATTTTTCAACATCTTAGCAGTTTTATTACCATGAGGACAAAGTTTATGTAGTTGTTCATTCATCACATCATGGACACAAGGTGGAAGAACCATCAGGTCTGGTATTTCTAAACTTCAGTTATTATACAGCAACTTCTGTCACATCTGCATATAATCTATATTCAGATTTACTTACTGTTCTTTAACTATAATTTTTGTTTTAAAACATTTATGCTCAAAAGAAAACTTATATTGTTGTTTTGAATATGTTATAGTATGTAACAGTTTTATGTTAAAGTACTAGTTATTTTATCCTGATACACATTAAAACAGGCACATATTTAAAATTTATTTACTCACAGTCCACCGAAAATCATCTTGTATATCACAAGTGGTACTTGTAATAGACGTTGGGAACAGTGGTCTAGTTCAACTTTCTATATATGAAGACTACCTTGGAAACAAATTTTATATACTTCTCAGGTTTCCTTAGAAGCAGCTGTTCCCTGGACCCTTAGCTGCTCTGTCCACCTCAGCCATCAACACTTTGCCCACTGTGTTCCTCCCCCTGAGACCAATAAGCTACCTGCCCTAGGCTTCCCAGCTCCTTCTCACCTTTGGCCACCTCAAAGCAATGTGGCTCACAAATCCCACACATGGAGTTTCTGGCTCTTCCCATTACTTCCAGATTAGACAAAACACTACACATACAAGGCATGGGATGTGACAGAGAGCAGCTTTTGAAGGTGTCAGATGATAAAACTCGGAAGTGCAGAGGAGTTAATCCACAAAGCAAATGTTGAATATAATTCCTCTATTTTTTGCTTCCACAAATGAATCTAGGCAAAATTTCTCTTTAAAGCCCATCCTGAAAATGTCCTTATGCAAAAAAGAGTCACTGACTAAGTGCCTTCCTGTGTCTTTTCGTAGTCTCTTGTGAAATAGTACCTGATTTCTCATTGCTTCACAGCCTGCCTTCCTCACTTGCACTTTTACTCACTCTCTGCCTTAGGTTTGGCATCTCCCAAATAAATCATTAGCACTTTAAATCTTGCCTCAGGATCTTTTTCTAGAAAATTCAGATTAAGAAAAAATGCCCTTTATAACCCTCCCAAACAAGTCTTTCGGCCTCTGCTTGATGACCTCAAATGACATACAACTTATTGACACAAATAATCCTTTCTAGTTTCACATAGCCCTCATTAGTACAATATTCTTACAGTGAGCTAATCTATTACAATCTCCTGAGACTTTATTCTGAGTCCAGTGCAGGTGGTGCTCTCAGGGAGAATGAGAAGGGTTTGCTGTAGTATTGGCCCTCATGAAGCATGCTAGGAAGGCACAACACGTTCATACAAAATCACTAAAGAATAATAGTTGAATAGTATCAGTCTGTGACAGCTTGTCCTACTGTGCTTTAGAAAATGAGAAAATTAAAGACAGTGTATAGATTTTTTTATTAAATTAATTTTCTTCATTTGTAGAACTATTCTTTATTCTGAGATTATGCCCTTCTTACCTTTTTGGTATTTAAAATACCTTTTCTTTTATTAAGTGATAATAGATAAAAATATTTTAAAATGTTCCTTCTTGAGTATATAAAAAATAGCAAACTTACAATGATCTCCACACTTGTTTTTATTTTTTTAATTTTTTCCCATTCTTCACATGGCATTTTATTTTATTTTATTTACATCTTTACTGGAGTATAATTGCTTTACAATGTTGTGTTAGTTTCTGCTGTACAACAAAGTGAATCAGCTATATGTATACATATATCTCCATATCCCCTCCCTCTGGAACCTCTCTCCCACCCTCCCTATCCCACCCTTCTAGGTCATCATAAACCATGGAGATGATCTCCCTGTGCTATGCAGCAGGTTCTCACTAGCTATCTATTTTACATTTGGTAGTGTATATATGTCATTGTTACTCTCTCATTTCATCCCAGCTTCCCCTAACCCTTCTCCAGGTCCTCAACTCCGTTCTGTATGTCTGTGTCTTTATTCCTGCCCTACCACTAGGTTCAACAGTACCATTTTTTTAGACTCCATATATATGTGTTAGCATACAGTATTTGTTTTTCTCTTTCTGACTTACTTCACTCCCTATGACAGACTCTAGGTCCATCCACCTCACTACAAATAACTCAATTTCGTTCCTTTTTATGGCTGAGTAATATTCCATTGTATATATGTGCTGCATCTTCTTTATCCATTCATCTGTTGATGGACATTTAGGTTGCTTCCATGTCCTGGCTATTGTAAATAGTGCTGCAATGAACATTGTGGTACATATCTCTTTTTGAATTATGGTTTTCTCAGGGTATATGCCCAGTAGTGGGATTGCTGGGTCATATGGTAGTTCTATTTGTAGTTTTTTAAGCAATCTCCATACTGTTCTCCATAGTGGTTGTATCAATTTACATTCCCACCAACAGTGCAGGAGGTTTCCCTTTTCTCCACACCCTCTCCAGCATTTACTGTTTCTAGATTTTTTGATAATGCCCATTCTGACTGGTGTGAGGTGATACCTCATTGTGGTTTTCATTTGCATTTCTCTAATGATTAGTGATGTTGAGCATCTTTTCATGTGTTTGTTGGCAATTTGTATGTCTTCTTTGGAGAAATGTCTATTTAAGTCTTCCACTCATTTTTGGAGTGGGTTTTTTTTTTTTTTGATATTGAGCTGCATGAACTGCTTGTATATTTTGGACATTAATCCTTTGTCATTTGCTTCATTTGCAAGTATTTTCCTCCATTCTGAGGGTTGTCTTTTCATCTTGTTTATGGTTTCCTTTGCTGTGCAAAAGCTTTTAAGTTTCATTAGGTCCCATTTGTTTATTGATGTTGTTATTTCCATTACTATAGGAGGTGGGTCAAAAAGGATCTTGCTGTGATTTATGTCATAGAGTATCCTGCCTATGTTTTCCTCTAAGAGTTTTATAGTATCTGGCCTTACATTTAGGTTTTTAATCCATTTTGAGTTTATTTTTGTGTATGGTGTTAGGAAGTCCACACTTGTTTTTAAATTTAAAGACCTTATTCATTGAACAAACAACTAAATCGAATTAAATATAACATAGAGATGAAAGTTGAGATATCAGATAAAGTCTACAAGTTATCTTACCTTAATGTGAATATCGATGACTAAGAGATTAGGCTATGGGTTCCAGTCTGTGTTCTAGAAATTCTTCGTTGATAATTTCCCATCTAGATCCTTAACCATGGTGAGAAATGTTTAATCATAAGTTATAGTTTTCTGAGTAAACTCTATCCCATCTTTGTTACTTCTACTGGTATCTCGGTTTTCTTTTCCGGTTTGTTTCACACTTTCTACCATGTGAGACAACTGTTATATCAGATTGTCAGTAGTAAATTCCTTATCAACCTGGTAATCATTTTCATTACTCACAAAAACTGCTATTGAATTCCTCCAAGAAATGACTGATATGCTGCGTCTTGTTTTGACATATCACACTAATGATGGAGGGAAAGAGTGAAGGAAAAAGTTTTAATCATGCACTCTAGAAGTTGGAAACGTGGCTTCAGGGCAATGGGAAGTGGTTACTGGCTATATCTCCTTCAATTTAGACTCAAGGCACACAAGCAGGCCAGCACTTCCTTCAAAACAGATTCTCTCCTAATGCCAGACACTAAGGTAGTTTCTCAGGTTGATGAACTTAGTGACCTTAGTGCAACAACTATTGGAAGCCCAACCCCAGACCGTGAAGGCTTAAAGAGTTAGTCCAATGGCACCCATCAGATGATAATAGAAGTAATAATAAATAGTAATAGTGTTTATTGAATAGTACTTAACTACACACTAGGCCCTGTGGTAAGTGCTTTATGTGTATTATATCACTTAATCCCACTGCACATTATCTAACTCCCTCACAAGTTCCAAGGGGGGAGTTCTCAGGGGGAGGGTCTGTTCAGCACCAGCACGTGTCCTAGGTTCCTACCACAGCTCCTGGCATACAGAAGGTGCTCAAGAAATATTCATTCTCAGAATGAATGAATGAATGACCATCTCCTTCTTCTTTGAACTTGGTACTTGGGGGTCTCCAGAAGGAACTCCAGCATTCCGGAGAGAAATCTGTGTAACCATTGAAGATGTTGAAAACACAAATAGGTTTTGAACTATATATTTTTTTAAGTCTGTAAAACTGTAAGAGTTTTTCATCAACTGTAAGATCTGAATCAATAGCGAATTTACACTTCATACTAACTGAAAAATGTTTTATTGTTGTTTATCATATGCTCCTATGTGGGTAAAAGGAGAGTTCTTAAACAAAGATAATCAAGTATGTAATAAGAAACCAGGGTCATGTAACAACAGTGGACAGAAGAACTGCATTTCAATATGAAAAGCTTTCCGGAAGTTGATTAAAGAAGCACCCCCTATGCCCCCACTTCTTGAAAATAAGATGCTCAGTATATGTGGATGTCAACCAACCTGGCTGTCTCCCAGACCTTCTCTATAAAGAATACAACCAAAGCCACAAGTTTATAGGCATTCCAGAACTGCGATAGTGTCTTCCACAGTGTCTTTGGGAGTATCACTGACAAAATGAAATCTTCATAAGTGATTTTGATGATAAAGAACTTACCTTTAAAGAAAAACTGGGGAGAAAGAGACGACAGAAGCAGACAAGAGTTCTGTTTTAAAGGGTTTGTGCAAAACTGGGGTTATCATTTGCAGCAAAGTCAGACTGTGAGAAGACAATGATAACCCCAAAAAACATGTAATAGGATCCCCCAAAGCACTGCTTGTGACCCCACGGTTTCAGCAATCCCAGGAAGCTCTAGTCACTGCTAGGTAATGGGAGTGCTACCTCCTTCCCTGTGCCCACTTAGTGACAGATGGCCCCACGCAGAGCAGAGAGCATCTTTAAGAAAGAAGACAGATAGACAATAAGCTTTTCTTTTTATCATAAAGTGTTCACTTACAAAGAAAAAGTTCCAGACAGAGACTGATACACACACAAAAAGTGCTATTATTTCAAAAACCTCTGGAGCAGATAAAACACAAAACATTTTACAGATCTGGTGGATTCTTTAGAGAAAGACCAAAAAAATTGCCAGATGAGAAAAACTTTCTTATAATACCCTTGGTTCTTGCTAAAGAATCTTTTTAATACTCTTATTTCCTTCTCATTGTTCTTATATTTTACTAATATTGTCTAATCTTTTCTCCATTTACTCAAGTTTCTTGCTACTTTATTTTCCAGAGAAATCCAAAAAAGAATGTGAGGAGTATAATTTTTCAAAGCCCCAAAATATGTGTAGTAAATATAAAGCCCAGTTTACAAACTCAGATGTGGAAGAAACAAAACTTCCCTTTCTTTTCTAGAAAGCAATCCAGTCTGTAATTGGAGCTTCCATTCCTGTTTCTCAGAGCAAGTGTTAAACTTAACCTTATTCGTTTCGGAGATTTCCTCAAGATCCTCTCAAGGTTCCTAAGGGCTTAAGCATTGTCAAACAACACGGTGGTGGATACTCTCTAATTACTGGGGCACCTGTTTAACCGTTTCTGCTAGAGCATTTGCTGTTCCTGTCACGTGATCCCCTCAGAGCCTATGGATCTCTGCTGCTTCTGGGCCACTCTTGAGGCACAAACATCTTGTCTCAAAACTGTTCTCAGTTCCACATGCCAGAATGCATCCTGTAACCACTTCTGTCTCTGGTCTCGCCATTGCCATGAGAAGCCGATCCTCCACTTCAGTCAAGCCAGCATATGACTGATGCCACATCACAAAGGATCCAGAGCCAGAGCCACTCAGCTAAATTCTTCTGATCTCTTCCTTCTGGTGACAAGGGAATCTCTTTTTAATCCAAAGGATTTCTTTATATTTTTTTAGTAACAAATCATTGCTCCCATGCATTCTACTTCTTTCTATAGACTCTGCAAACTCCCCTTCACTCTCCTAAACCTTAGGCTTTTGAAAAACAATAACCAAAAATATGTTGGCTACTTCTACTTTCTTTGCCCCATACCTCCCTGAGGCAAATAGGACATAACAAAACCTGCTTGATAAGAAACAAAGGAAGGGCTTCCCTGGTGGCGCAGTGGTTGGGAGTCCGCCTGCCGATGCAGGGGACACGGGTTCGTGCTCCTGTCCGGGGAAGATCCCACTTGCCGCGGAGCGCCTGGGCCCGTGAGCCATGGCCGCTGAGCCTGTGCAACCGGAGCCTGTGCTCCGCAACGGGAGAGGCCACAACAGTGAGAGGCCCGCGTACCGCCAAAAAAAAAATAAAAAAATAAAAAAAAAGGGGAAAGGAGAAAAGGAGAAAGAGAATCAGGGAGAAAACATCTCACATATTGACCCAAACTGACTTTGGTCAAATTTCCTATTAATATGTGTACATATAACCAAGTTCTGTTGAGTCTTCCTGTCTCTCATCTCTTCCCTCCTTCTCATTCCCTTGTCACTATGTTGGCCCAGGACATTATCATTTCTCATTTGAAATACTGCAAAAACCACCTAGCCCGGCCTCCCTGCTCTAACTTCCTCACTGTTATCAGCGTGGGTTTGGTAACACAAACATCAAATCTTACCATGTCACTAAGCTTTTTGGAAATGGTTGAGTCTCTGGGTTGCTTTCAAGAATTAATCCAAACTCCTGAGCATGTCATGGGAGACTTCATGATGTGGTCCTTGCTTCTCCAGCCTCATCTCTTGCTGTTCCTCAGCACATACTGAACCCCAGAGCCATAACCAGGCTAGAATATGCTGTTCTATTGCAAGTCTTCCTGCTGTTGCCCATGCTGTTCTCTTTTTCTGGAATCCATTCCCTCCAGTCTTCTCATGTGGAACTAACTTTCCTTTCAGACTGTCCTCTGGGATCACTTTCCCAGGGAGTTTCTTGACCTCCCTCTCTGTGATTAGGAACCTCTCCCCTGAGTACCTATAACTCTTCATACAAACCACACTATTATAATCGTTGGTTTGCTAATCTCTCTTTCCCAATAGTCTGTGAGCTCCATGAAATCAGGAATTCTTTCACCTCTGTATCCCCAGGACCTAGCACAGAGATACACAGATAGTTAATGTTCAGAAAACAATTCTTGAACTACTGTGTAATCATACAATTTATACTAATAAGATAAGGCTAATTTCAACATTAAATATCTAGCACACTGGATATCTGTGTCAAGTAAATTAAAATAATAATAATAAGCTTTGCTGACCAATTCTAAACTCACTGACCAGGTTAACGTTTGATTTTTTTGTTTTCCCTAAGAAAAATGCTCTCATATTAGCCTAAATACCTGGAGTTCTTGATTCATCTCTGATATAAGTAACAAGGTTCTATATTTTGGTGTTCCTAGAAAAACAAAACAGAGTAAGAAATTTGTATAGGTATAACTTATATGTTACTCTGTACCTTAATATAATCTTACCCTTTGGGGGGCAGCTGATTGAAAGTTAAATTAGAATAGACATTTAAAGTTACAACGAAAGGAAGTCAATAGATTCAAGACTTATTCTATCAGACTATCCTCAATTGCACAAGACTTTGCTAATGGCCACTGTATAACACTGTTCAAAGGGCATTGCATGCTGCATGTTTTTCCAAATGCAGTACCATGTGATTATAGAATTATGGAGTGATTATTTGGTTACTTATTTCAGGTAACATATTAAGTAAGCTAAACAAAGAAATTCAAAAGAAGTTCTCAAAACGCTATCGAAATGAATATTTAATTTTGTAAAAATTAATTTGACCTACTTTTACACTATTTTATCCTTTTGTTCATTTAAGCCCTCAAATTCATTATCTGTGGATTAGCTGTCAGATATTCCTAATTAAAGTTATCCCTGAGTATAATGCAGGTAAAATTCTCAACTCATGGAATAATGAAAAGAGAATGGTTTGTATTATACACATCTCAGTTCCCTTTAAAGTGTACACAGCAAATATTCAGCGTTATATTGGTGGTCAGAAAGCATCTGCCATTAGATAGAGGCTGACACCTGTATATAATTAACTAGTGTGATTAATGAAGAAGGAGATCAATGTTTCATGCAATTTTAATTTTATGCTCTGGGCTTGATATGGAAAGAATTTGTACTGGGTAATAAAGGAATATAGGTTCATTCTAATAATAACGACAAATGATTTTTTTTAAATGGGTCCAACTCATTAGCTAGACATCTACAAGCCTATATGACCCTCAGTGCCCTGGCAGAATTGGGGGATAATCTTAATGCCTAATTACCAGTTATGTGACTATACTTCAAAAAATTGGTTCCTTTATGAAAGTCAAACAAACATAGAAGTATTCATGCTGAGGTACGACAAAAACCTAAATGTTTATATAGAAAAGCATCTTGACTTCAAAAGCTAAATCATATTAACAGCAATTTTCCACAAGGCTACATTTTTAACATCTATTGTGGACCTCTGTAGGCACTTTGACAAGAATGACATTTTGGCAGAATTAACAAACCAGGGAAAGAATGTGTGCTCTAACCCTGACATGAGTGCTATTGAAATAAAAACACAGACAATACCGGATGCTGTGTTCAGCTACAACATGCATTTCTGAGATGTGGCTGATTCAACTTGATCTCAATGTCCATGTTATAATGAGCTGACCTCTTGCCTTCAGAGAATACTATGAGATTTCAGTAGGTTAAATTAAGATGAAGTACATGATGTCTTTTAAATAAGATCCAAAGCATAATACAGTGTAAAGAAGACAATTTTTGAAAAAACAGATATAATATGTACTTCTGAATAATTGAATTCAGAGTTAGGGGTAAATAAAAAACAACTTCTCCTGGAATTTTTTCTGAGAATGACTACCTGGCACTTTTTAAAAATGAGTTCCTATTTTTTTTTTTTTTTTGGAAGGAAATCATGATGGAACCAGGGACTCAGCAATCAATAAGATTCTCAACATGTTTCAAATCACCTTTGACCAAAGTCTCTGTTGTTTAGTTTCGTTTTGAAGCAAACATGCCTTGGGCACTTACACTATGATAAGTGCTGAAGGAATTCACATGAACACAGGGCCTCATCTCGAAAGAGTTCAAAACTTAGTCAGGGAAATGGAAGTACAAACAGTATAATGCAGGGAGGTCATGCAGAAGTGGTATAGGAAAGGAACCAGCTAAGTGCTGTGAGAATCCAGGGGCACAAAGGAATTAGCAATTAATTCCAAGCTTGGCAGAGAGATGTTGGAGAGGCTAATATGCACTCATTCACTTATTCATTTGTTCATCAAACATTTATTGACTATCAATGTATTAGGCCAGTATTAGGCACTGACTATATACAGGTGAATAAAATAGAATCCCTGCCCTTCAAGATCACACAGCTTCACTTCTATCATCAATGAATATTTTTGCTTGGCCTTAGAGAATATAATGATGAGACCAACAGGAGTACAGATTTCATGGAGTTTATAATCTGGAAGGATATATTGACAAGTAAGTGGACGATCGTGATAATATGAGATAATAATAATGGCTAGCAAACTTTTACTATGTGCTTAAATGAATTAGCCCATTTAATCCTCATTCTGAACTCCTGAGATAGGCACTGTTTAAGCCTCATCTTAGAAAGGGGAGAACAAGTACAGAAAAGGTGTGTAGCCTATTCAAAATCAAATTTAAGGAAATGGCAGAGCCAGAATTTGAACCCAAGTGATCTGGCAGCAGAACTAGTGCTCTAAGGTGTCACGTCACCTCTCCAAGTTCTGGGATGGGAAAATGCAGGATGCTGTGGTGCAAAGGTGAGATCTAACCTAGGGGTGGAAGGCGTGCCAAAAGCTACCTGGAAAAAGCAACATCTATCTATTTTGAAACTTGTAAATAACAGTGATAAATGCTTTTCAAGAAGCAAGCACGGGAAGCTAGTGCATGGTTCCTGCTACATTTGAGGCAAGACTACAAAGGATTAGTAGAATTTGGACAGGCAGAAAAGAGAACAGCATTCCAAGCTGAGGGAATACCACAGACAAAGGCAGGGAAGCTGACTTAGCTATTCATTTGGAAAATAACTGAAATTGATTGTCTGATGTCAAAAATCCCAGGAGGGCAGATCTTTCTGAAGGATACTGAATATGCAAATGGAGTGCTGGACTTTTAAATACTTCAATTTGCTCATCAGGATTCCAGTATTACTTAGCGTCCAAGGAACATTGACTGTAACATTTTTCCACTGCAGAAGGATCTAACCACAAAAAGCATCCTCCAAAAATTTTGTCAGATGTAACCAAAAAAATAATAGCTAATATTTATTAAGCATTCACTCTGTGTCTGGCTCGAAGCTGTACACTTTACATGAATTACTTCATCATGTAATTGTGTGGATTAAGTGATTATGTACTGTCATTTTCCACTTTTTAGGAAGGAGGAAACTGAAACTTAGAAAGATTAACTAATTTCCCCAAAGTCCCAGAGATGAAAGAGCCACAATGGAGATAAGTCAGATATCAATCCACCCTCTTAACTATTGTTATATGTAGCTGAGTTCCAACCAAAAGGTTTTTAACGCAGCCTTTAGGTTGTCATTGATGAGAAGAACCTGTCCTATTTATTCTTTTTCTTTTAACAGTGTAGAGGAAAGAGAAGGAGGAAAGCTTTGAGTTGAGTCCCAGCTCTACAACTTTCTGCTCTGTGACCTTGGGCAATCATTTCACCACTCTGAGCCTCAGTATCTCATCTTTAAGTTGAAAGGATTTAACTACATGGTGTCTAAGGATCCTTCTGGCTATAAAGATCTATGTTTTTGTTTTTATTTAAAAAAGAAAAAGCATAGTAATCACTAACTATTCCCACATTTTTAAAAAGAAAAAACAGGCAGGATAATCTAAAAACTTTTAAAGAATTCAAATTTACTAGATTTTTGGTAAATGTTGGCTAAAATCATCTGAGGAATAGACATGACATCTTCAGTGTGCTGAATTATTCTCTGCCCCTGTGAAAGGCTGAACATCTACCATATTTTTCACTCATAACTCTGAGGGCTAGTGACACAGTTCATTTCCTCATTTCAAAAAGATTGATTTCATCCCCGAGTAAAGGTGCACATGAGCTGGAAAAAAATGAATGTTTATGGGAACTGGGAGCATCCGTTCTCATTCTATTAAAGCATCAGCTTATGTTCCACTTCGGCCTTGCCTACCAAATTCAGAGCTGCTCAGTCTTCAGTCTAGGAAACCACGTGTTTGTGAAAAGGAACAAGCTGTATCTTTTAATCCAAGAGCTAAATGTTAAGATTCCTCAAGTGTCAGTTTGAATTGCAGTGTTCAGGACTTTAAATTGCATGGATCGTGTCTGCTCAGGGCTATGCCTCCAGGAACTCCCAGTACAAGTCTATGGTCATGAGAAAGGCCAGATAACCAGAAAAATGGCCCCAATAAGGGTGGCTTCTTCTGATAACTCCAGGGCCCACTTCCCACTGACCTCCTCAAACCTGCTTTACTTTTTTTTTAATTGAAGTAGAGCTGATTTACAATGTTGTGTTAATTTCTGCTGTACAGCAAAGTGATTCAGTTATACATATATATACATTCTTTTTACTTTCTTTCCCATTATGATTCATCATAGGATATTGAATATTGTTCCCTGTGCTATGCAGTAGGACCTTGTTGTTTACCCATTCTATACACAATAGTTTGCATCTGCTAACCCCAAACTCCCAATCCATCCCTCCCCCACACCCCTTCCCCTTGGCAACCACAAGTCTGTTCTCTATATCTGTGAGTCTGTTTCTGTTTCATAGATAAAACCTGCTTTCACATTGGGCTTCTCTGTTCTATTTGTTTGGAGGCCTCATCTACCCCAAATGCCCTCTCAGTGGGGGTTTCCAATAGGCTGAAAATCTGATCAAGCCCTTCCCAAGATGCAGCATTTTATTAACAGCCGCTTTAACACCGTGAACAGCAAGCAAGAACTGTTACCTGCCCAACCTGTGCTCCATGTAAGATAAGAGTTCAAGAAAGAAGTGGAAGGAGGGCAGAGGCAAAGCAGGTCATGATAAGAAAAAGAAATTGGAAAAATTTCTGCCAAGACATGTGGAACAAAATATAATATTTTTACGTTTATGCATCACTTTCCCAAACAAGATCTTTTTTGATTTTCAGAATTAGGCAGGCAGGACAAGTGCTCTTAGCCCAATTTTAAAATAAGAAAGCTAACACTCAGAAGTGGCATAGGTTTCAAAGTTTTATGGGAGCCATTAAATTCCTGTGACTGCAGACCGAGTGCTCAGGCATAGCTTTGAGCAAGACAACCAATAAGATTTAAGGTCTTCTATCCTAAAATTCATACTAAAATTGATGCAACTTGGATCTTACATTAAGGCTCAGTTAATCTTAACCACTCAACAAATATTTCTTGGCCACCTACGTTCCCCTTTCTCAAGGAGCATACATGCCAAGTCTAACTTTCCAGCTGCTGCACTATATTTGGAAACTAATAAAACTCAATGATGGGGTTTCCCTGGTGGCTCAGTGGTTGAGAGTCTGCCTGCTGATGCAGGGGACACGGGTTCGTGCCCCGGTCCGGGAAGATCCCACATGCCGCAGAGTGGCTGGGCCCATGAGCCATGGCCGCTGAGCCTGCGCGTCCGGAGCCTGTGCTCCGCTAAGGGAGAGGCCACAGCAGTGAGAGGCCTGCGTACTGCAAAAAAAAAAACAAATTGGATTCAATTGACTACCTGGACATCTAATAGCTATTGAAAATCAAGATTTTAATTATTTAAAGATAAATGAACCTCACTTTTATTGACTTTATAGCTCTAAGAGGGCTATAAAATTTAAGATAAAATGTTTTCTGTGATTTATGAATCTATAAGAGCTTCTGGATAGGCACAGATATTTGGCAGTGGGTTCACTAATCACCTGGAATCATAAGTTCCTTATGTGAGGACAGAACTTCACAGTAGGCTCTGAGCTGTATTGAAGCCTCAGTGGCAAATACTCATACTTCCAAATGTCATATGTCTCCTTGGGAGTTTTCAAGTTACAGAAACTATAGTTTACATCAGAGACAATATCCCTTATAAGCTGTTGACCCCTCCTTACTGTCTACCACCCCATGGGCTTCTAGCTCAAAAAAGTGTTACAGTTATTTCATCATGCCTGATTGCATAATCTGTTCTTCAAATTCTGCTTTAAATGAGTTATAGCATTTTAATGGTTTGCTTATTAATTAATAAGTTAAATAAAATCTTGGAATGTTTATTTTATATTTGTATAAGAGACATGATTTTATATATTTTGAAGCTATAGTTTAACAAAAATATGACTACAAAGTCACAATACTGTATGGAGAAGGGGAGGAGTTGAGTTAAAGAAGAGAATTGAGGTGGGGGAAAAGGGACCCCTCAAGCTCTGTTTTTGGGAATGTAAATTGGTGCAGCCATTATGGAAAACAGTATGGAGATTCCTCAAAAAATTAAATATAGAACTACCATATGAACCGGCAATTTCACTCCTGGGCATTTATCTAAGAAACCAAAAACGCTCATCAGAAAAGATATATGCACCCCTATGTTCATTGCAGCATTATTTACAATAGCCAGGGTATGGAAGCAACCTAAGTGACTATCAATAGATAAATGGATAAAGAAGATGTGCCATATATATATATATATATACACATATATATATGGACTACTACTCAGCCAAAGAAAAGAATGAAATTTTGTCATTTGTGACATATCATAACTAGGCTTATCATGGTGATCAGTTTGAAATGCACAGAAATGTCGAATCACTATGTCGTATACCAGGAATTAACATAGTGTTGTAGGTCAACTATACTTCAAAAACAGACAAACAAACAAACTCATAGGAAAAGAGATCAGATCTGTGGTTACTAGAAATATGATGTAGGAGAAGGGAGGGAAGGGGGAATTGGATGAAGGCAATCAAAAAGTACACACTTCCAGGAGAGAGACAAGATGGCGGAAGAGTAAGACGCGGAGATTACCTTCTTCCCCACAGATACACCAGAAATACAGCTACACGTGGAACAACTCCTGCAGAAAACCTACTGAACGCTGGCAGAAGACCTCAGACCTCCCAAAAGGCAAGAAACTCCACACTTACCTGGGTAGGGCAAACAAAAAAACCCTAAAAACAGAG
>RJWK010039947.1:0-20168 GCA_004363435.1 Platanista minor | reverse complement strand
TGCTGTGGCCTCTCCCGTTGCGGCGCACAGGCTCCGGACGCGCAGGCTCAGCGGCCGTGGCTCACGGGCCCAGCCGCTCCACGGCATGTGGGATCCTCCCGGACCGGGGCACGAACCGGTGTCCCCTGCATCGGCAGGCAGACTCTCAACCACTGCGCCACCAGGGAAGCCCTCAATAACATTTTGTTAATATCAAGTCCTTTTCTGGTAGGGGAGTGAGTCATGCCTTTCTACAAAGGTTGGCAACAAAATCCACAGATTCTGGCTCTCACAGTCGCACCAGATTTTCTCAGTTTTTCTCCTGTGAGTGAAGCCCAATAAATCATTAAGAAAAAGCAATGGATAATGAAAAGGGAAAAAAGCAAACCCAAGCTTTTCCACCTAGAGCTCATGGGACTTCAGACTGTGGGGTGTACACACCTCCCCTGCTGTCCCTGGAGGGCTAGTGGGATGGGAAACAGTACTAAACTCGGTGTATCTGTATCACTGCTGACAGCCCAGGAATTTATTACATTCAGTATAA
Organism: Platanista minor; assembly: GCA_004363435.1. Lineage (NCBI taxonomy): Eukaryota > Metazoa > Chordata > Mammalia > Artiodactyla > Platanistidae > Platanista > Platanista minor. Next base: position 19,645 of record RJWK010039947.1, on the reverse strand, counting down.
AATGATAACTTGATCCCATCTCACACACACAGCTGGGAGTGGAGAGCTAGGAAACAATTTCAGGATCGGGGTGTCAGCCTGAGAGGAGACCAACATCACCTGCGACGGTTGATTTTGCCAGAGATCTCAAATTTTAAATGAAAAAATGTATAATTGATTGTTTCCATTCGAAATGCACTCGTTATCTCAGCAAGTCCTGATCTCCTTCTATCTGGTTGTCACCGCCACCACTTTGCAAAATGTCGACTGAAAAAAAATGCACAACCTAAAAGTTGAGAGTTATGTTATACGCAGCGGACAAAACTGAGGACTTAAACCCGGGACGCAGCCTCTCGGATTGCTCTGAGGGACTGCTCCAAAGAGGCAAGGGGGGAACCAGGATGTATAGGAGTTTTTGCAAAAAAGACCAGGTAGTTGGAATATCAAAAGATTACCGTTAATGAAAGAAAACCAGACATCTCCAGTTAAGGAATTTAGCTCTTACCAATGTATGGGAAGATGCAAGCATCTGGGCTCACTGAAATCATCCCTTTGATGTGCACCTCACCTATCTGGGGCCAGTATCCTATGCTTTCTCATCCTGAATCCCCTCACGGCACACCTTCAGAGCAGGGGGCGGGGGGTTGGCGGCTGCAGCGGCTGATGGTGTGACAGCAGGCTTCCTGTTTCCATCCTGAGTTCCCTCAGGGCTCACTGTCAGGGCAGCTGCAATGTGATGATGGCTTGATGGCTGCAACACCCTTTGTTACAGCAGCAACAATGTTTTCATTGACACAAACGACCTGAGCTTCTCTGTGGGGAGATGCGTAGACCCCAGGAGCATCCCAAGGAGCTGAGCTGGGAAGTGGGCTGGGTGGGTGACCGTGGGCTTGTCCTTTGCAATTAGCTCTGACTCTAAGCCATTGGGAACGTCACTGCGGGCACAGTGGTCTCTGTGGGGCCAGCACTACAGGCAGAGGGCACAGCTGTTACAGCTCCTTATAATCCCAGGGAAATCTCCGGGAGCCTGGGTCTCCCTAGAATGATTCTGGGGTGCACAGGCACTGCCAAGAGCAGCTTCTCTCCTCTGCTCATTTGCTTGTAATCGATCAGAGATCAGTACCAGGCAGGACACCGAGTGTGCCCAAGGTGGGTATCACTCTTTCCACATGAGCCCAGCTGCCCCGTGTGTGTCCTCTGCTGGAGCTCCTGATGTTGTCCGCCCCAGGCGGCTCTATCAGCATCCACGTCACAGCCGAAGGGGAACCATCTGTCCCCATAAACAGTAAGGCAGCTGTGAACACTGGCTAGAGTATGCTTCCAGAGACAAACGGGTCAGTGCTGTACTTGAAACCTTTCTGTTTACATTGATTCCAAAAAAAAAGTAAGGATGAAGAGTTATTTTGTTCCCATTTCTCAAAACTGTTCATTCTGGCAAAAAGAGACTATCTTGTGAGAACCAATCACATGATCAAGTGGACCTTTTGACACGGTTGGTGAGGAATTCAGGTAGAGGTTTTGGTCTAAATATTGAGGGAAATATTTTGGTTCCAGTAAGTACAGTCTAAAATAGCCGTCAACAATCCTTTCAGCATCAGGTGCTTCTAAATTAGACCAGATGCTTTTAGGATGGCATGGTTTCGGAGTTTTAACAGTGAGAAAAACTGAGGCCCAAGGAAATGAACTGAGCTCCTCAGGATGCCTGAGGCCCTGGGGATGGGATTCAACTAGTCAGTTCCCAAGCTGCCCTGCATCCCTCCTCTCCTTCCACCACACTGCCCCCTTCTCAAAGGACTTCATACAGCTTTGCTTTTTCCTTTCTTTCTTTCTTTTCTTTTTCCTTCCTTCCTTCCTTCCTCCCTCCCTCCCTCCCTCCCTCCCTTCCTCCCTTTCTTCTTGGTCAAAGAATCATGTGGGAGAGAAGTTGCAGTCAGACCCGTTACCCACACCGCCTTTTCTTCGGACCCAGGTTTTGGCAGGGATCTAAGGCAGGACCACACGACGGAAACCAGATGGCATGGATGGACACCGCTGTCCTGCCCACACTCACAGGGATCCGCTGGGCAGAGCAGCCCAGATCTATCAAAAGTCCTCTGATGTGAAAGCAGAGAACATAGCTTCCCATCCCGCAGCTGCTGGCACCATCCTGGACACCGGGCCAGGCAAAGTTCCCTTCCTCAAGGGTGTGCTCTGCCTGCTTTTTCTTATCCTAGGAGAACAGCCTTCCTGATGGACACACCCATGGCTGCATCCCTCGGTCAGAGGACACCAGGTCTTCCCACGCCCTGGAAGTCTGGCATCAATTCACAGTAAAGGGCAAACCAAGAGGCTGAAGCCCACCAGCTTCGTGAGAATGAATCCCCATGATGGGCAGAGAAACAGAACTTATGAATCTAGTTTCTACTCTGCGATGTGAATGGGAAAAGGCCATTCTCTGTGCCAAGTGCCTCGAGAGGATGCCTGAGGAAAGGCATTTCTATAGAAGATAAGTTGCAGAAGCTATCTGGTCAACAAAATACAGTGTCATAGAAGCTCTCTGACTGTTACAAGCACCGGAACAATTTCAGATAATTTCTCCACTGGCAGGATTTTTCCTGAACTTACAGGAAAATGTAAGTGTGCCAGAGCATCCAACTGGTAGCATCTTTCTTGTAATAAAACTCAGGGAAGAAACTGAAGGTGAGCTGGATTAGTCCGAACCTTCTGCTGGAGGACCTTCTGAAAAACCAAAACCTGTTAGCGAAGATGGGAATGCTTGGGATGTGCTGATTATTCATAATTGGCCACTTTCACCAGGACCATTTTAGAAAGCCAGAAATTTCTGGAAAGCTTGCGAATGAAAAGGAAACAAGTCTTGGTGTAATTCAGAGATGTAGAACACGTGATGCCCAGCCCCAGGAAGGCCGTGGTCCTGACGGGGAGGGCGCAGGGGCCCCAGGGGTCAGTGTGCAGGCTCCACAGGGGGTGTGGAGGAGGAAAGGAGAGGAAGAACACTGAGGGAGGTGGTGTGACGGTGAGTGGGGGGGTGGTGGTGAGCATAACGCATGGGGAGCAGAAGAATGAGGGGGGTCAGGGCTCCACACACGTGTGTGTGTGTGTGTGTGTGTGTGTGTGTGTGTGTGTGTGTGTCTGTGCTGGCTTGCTGTGGTTCTAGGTGAGATTTCAAAGGAGGCCAAACTCAATTAAGCACAATTTTGGTGGCGGCGGGGGGAGATGGTGCTAATTCACACGAACAATGAAACCTTAATAACAAAGGTTTCCCTTTAAAATGTGTGAAATTTCCCAAAATGTGTACAGTAGCAGGTTTTGAATACTGATCTATGAGCTGTTTACTAAAATTCATCAGGAGTAAGGTTTCCTACATAGCCACAGTTGAGATCAATGGATTCCTCCAAAGGACATCAGGCCTCGCATGTCAAGCGGCTCCTGTGCCTTTCACGGATACCTGGGCTGGGTGAGAGAAGGAAACGAGGGCCTGGCAGCCGGTTGATACTGGCTGGGTTTCAGGGCTGACGGGAAAGACGCCTCATCCCCGCGTAGAAACAAAACTAAAATGAGAGCGAATCTCTCTGCCAGAAACCAGATGATTTCTAACTCTTGGGTCAGATCAGGAAGGCTTCTCCCTAACTCTAGGTAACCGAGTCATTAGGTGGAAGAAACAAAACTGATTAGATTTCTCTTCCAGCAAATTCATCTTCAAGTCAAATAGGAGGGTTTTGTAAGAAGCAGGTAGTGTAGGTGTGATTCAATCGTCTCTCAGTTGAGGAGTCCAGCCCTCCACTCTCCAAGCACCCCCCTCTCACCTGCAAAGACATCCATAATCCTTTGCTATCTACAGGCATCGTGCTGTAGAACAGCAATCACAAATTTCAGTATCCAGAATGGGATCCTTATCCACATGGCCCGGGAAAAAGGCCCAACGGGAAAGAACTTGGGGCAACGGCATTCTTTTTTCAAAGATGTTTTGGATGTGGACCAGTTTTAAAGTCTTTATTGAATTTGTTACAATATTGCTTCTGGTTTTTAAGTTTTGGTTTTTTGGCCACGAGGCACGTGGGATATTAGTCCCCTGACCAGGGATTGAACCCGCACCCCCTGCACTGGAAGGCGAACTTTTAACCACTGGACCACCAGGGAAGCCCAGGGCAAAAGCATTTTGAAGATTGTCCTGGACAAACAGAGAAGGCTGGTCCCCTTCCAGAAGGGAGTCTGAGTGGACAGTGGCTGAGAGCAGAGAACCAGAGCTGCCGGTGCAGAAGGGGTCTCATCCCCAGACTCAGGCAGAACAACAGATACACGAGGGGCCCTGGGGCTTCCACACATCAGCCCATCTGATCACGTGACAGCTCTCTGAGGTAGGTAATCGCAGGACCCCCTTTCACAGGGAAGGAAACTGAGGCAGAGAGAGCGGGTGCCTGGGGTCACATCCAGACAACGGAAGAGCCAGGCAGGCTGGCGCTGGAACAGAGGTTCTAGAACTTAGTCGCACATCAGGACTCCCCCACTCCCCGGAGCTTTTAAAGGTAGGAAAGGCCAGCTACACCCCACACCAACTTCAGCAGAAACTCTGGGATGGGACCAGGCATCTGCTGTTTTTCTTTGAGAGGAAAAATTATTGTGTCAAAACACGTGTAACATAAGATTTACCATTTTAAAGTGTACAATTCAGAGGCATGAAGTACCTTCCCCGTGTTGTCCAGCCACCACCATCTAGTTCCGGAACTTCTCATCCTCCTAAAAGGAAACCCTGGGTCCATTCAGTAGCCACTGCTCATCCCATCTCCCCTGACAACCGCCCATCTGCTTTCTGACTCTGGATGGACTGTCCTGGGTCCTTCACATGAACGGAGTCCAACAACACATGGTTTCCGGGCCTGGCTTCTTTCACTCAGCGTGAAGAAAGGTTCCTCCGTGCTCAGCCTGTGTCAGAGCACCCTTTCTCCTTATGGCTGGATAACCCTTCCTCGCGTGCAGAGTCCACATTCTGTTCGCTCGTTCATCTGGGGACGGACGTGCGGGTTGTTTTCGCCTTTCGGCTTTTGTGACTAGAGCTGCTGTGAACATCTGCCTAGAGGTGCTGGCTGGAAACCCTGCCCTCAAGTTTTGTGGGCACCTGGGAGCAGACCTGCCGGGCCTACGCTTCACTCTCCCCGGCAGCTGCACCCTTTTACCTTTCCACTAGCAATGAAGGAAGGTTCCGATTTCTCCACGTCCTTGCCAACGCTTACTTGTTATTCCCCTTTCATAAAAAGTGATAGCCATCTTAGTGGGTGCGAAGCGGCACCGCACTGAGGTTTGGGTTTGCATATTTCTAGCTCATCATGAGCCGGCCGTCCTTTCGTGGGCTCCCTGGCTGTTAGGCGTCTGCTTTGAAAGTCAAGGTGAAGAGCCACTGCTGCAGATTCCTCCCCGAAAGCACCACACCACTCACGCTGCCTGGGGCAGAGGTGGCTCATTTTTCCTTCTCTCTCAGGACGGACCTTAGAGCATCAGCCTCCGACATTTATTTCTGGTCCCCAGCCCCGTGGTGGCAGGGGCGCCCATGCATGACAGACCTCCACAGGGAGCATCTGTACGAGATCTCTGCCCCTCACACTTTCCCTCAGAAAAGCGTATTAGGAAGAGTGAAGAACAATGCTTCTCCAGGGGAACCTTGGACGGCCTCCTTCTGTTTCAAGTAAACCATGCCTAAATGTTGCAACTTCACTATTAACTAACAAAGCACCCCACCCCTGACCCCTCTCTGAGGCCCCCCTGCCCCACAAGACACACAGCTGATCCAGTGCATGCCAGCCTGGCCCCAGAGAGGGGACCTCAGGGCACACACGCCCCAGGTCACCTGTGGTGTTCACATGTAAAGCCTTGCAGGTTCCTTCAGGTTTTCCTGTGACCTGCTCATGGAGCCCCACGCTTGCCCGTGAGCCTGATTTTTAGGGTCAAGATTCTGCAGTTCTTCTGACCCGTGCCCGCTCGGCATTCTCCCTTTAAGACATTAACACTTGTTGGAAATAAAATGAGGGGAAGGAAAACAGTGACTGCAGGGGAACTGCGGGCGTGGAGCCAGCCCAGGGGTCCGGCAAAGAGGAAGGTTAGAATAGGCGCCACGGGAGGGAGATGCAGGTTCTCCCACCTGAAAGCAGGTAACCCCAAGGGACATCCGAGGGAGTCCGTCCAATCTCTCCAGTCCCAGGCGAACAAGCCAGGAGGAAAACCGGGCCACCACAACAGTTACTGAACGTGGTTGCTACGACCCATCAGGAAACTGGGAAGCGGATCTCCCTGTTGCTACGTTTGCAATCCTGGGAGAGGTGCAATGTTCTTCTCTTTCTGGTGGCCTGTGGGGAGCTAGCGGGATACCTGTTCAATAAACCAGCAGGGCAGGCCTTCTGTCCGGGCCTGACAGCAGGAGGCACTCGGAAGGGGAGGAGAAAGGCAGAGCAGAGTCCCGACCGCAGCCTGGGGCAGCCCTGCCTCTGGGCCACCTCACCTAGGGGCTTACAGGCCAGCGGGCACGGCTGCCTCTCTCTATCCTGGGTCGTGTGGGGCAGGGCAGGTGGGAGGGCAGCAGGAGTGATGGAGAGAGTCCCCTTTCCTTCTCTCAGGACTCAGACCCTGCCTGGGGCCTCTGTTAGCATCAGTCTCCCCAGCTGGATTCGAAGGGGCAACTCCACCAGCTTTAAGCAAAAGTATGGGTGCTCTTCTCAAGCGGACGTACCCTCCTGACCTGCCTGCCGGAGCCCCACTGCCTTGCATCTTCTCCCTCAGATGCAGCTGCTTCTGAGGCCGGAGACTCTGTCATCTGTGAGGCTGTGTTCAGCCTCTCTCCCCTCGGGCCCCCATCAGCACCCCGGCTCTGAAGAGCATCCTCCCCAGGAGCCTTGCCCTCCTCCCCAAATGCCCTCATTGGTTCTGGCCCACAGCTGCCTGGGATCTGCTCCCCTAGGGATGCCTCAGGAACAGGCCTACAGGAGGCCAAGGGGTGAGTGCAGAGAGTGGGCTTTCCAGAACCCAGCAGAGGATGCCCTGGGTGACTGGTGCTCCCGCCAGGACTGCCCGCGGCGCCCCGTCCTGCAGGGAACCATAGCTCCAGTGGGTCTCCAACCAACGGCACCCCATCCCCCATTCAGGGTGTGAGTGCGTGTGTGTGTGAATAGGTACACACACTCACACGCATATATGATATATAATATATAATGTATTATTATATTATATATTGTAGCATATTATCTATTATATAATGCTATATAATACATATCAACATATATAACATAATATATACTAATATAATACACTAATATATAATAACGTATTATATAATGCGCATTATATAATACTATAATTAAAAGTCTATTCATTATCACGTAAATACTCAAGCCCTCACTTCTGATTTTAACAGAGAAATCTCAGCCTCTGTCTCTGGATTATTTTCCAACTCCCTGAGACAAGCCTTACTTTCCCCGTGCCAGGTCCCCTGGCCGGGGCTGCGCACAGCTGGCCATCCCGCTTTATGGAACAGGCACCAGCAAGCCCCCGCGTCCCGTGCTCTGTATCCAAGCCTGAGGGCTGGGCGTCGTCCAGAGGGCTCCCTGCCTGGGGCGCACTGTTTCCGTCATCCTCTGTGAGTCAGTGTGAAACAGCAGGGTCTGCACCTCTCTGGAAGATTATCGGCAAGGTCGCTTATAAATTTTGGAGATTAAGCCTTTGTCAGTTGCTTCATTTGCAAATATCTTCTCCCATTCTGAGGGCTGTCTTTTCGTCTTGCTTATGGTTTCCTTTGCTGTGCAAAAGCTTTGAAGTTTCATTAGGTCCCATTTGTTTATTTTTGTTTTTATTGCCATTTCTCTAGGAGGTAGGTCAAAAAGGACCTTGCTGTGATTTATGTCATGGAGTGTTCTGCCTATGTTTCCCTCTAAGAGTTTTCTAGTGTCTGGCCTTACATTTAGGTCGTTAATCCATTTTGAATTTATTTCTGTGTATGGTGTCAGGGAGTGTTCTAATTTCATTCTTTTACATGTAGATGTCCAGTTTTTCCAGCACCGCTTATTGAAGAGGCTGTCTTTTCTCCATTGTATATTCTTGCCTCCTTTATCAAAAATAAGGTGACCATATGTGCATAGATTTATTTCTGGGCTTTCTATCCTGTCCCATTGATCTGTACTTCTGTTTTTGTGCCAGTACCATACTGTCTTGATTACTGTAGCTCTGTAGTATAGTCTGACGTCAGGGAGCCTGATTCCTCCAGCTCCGTTTTTCTTTCTCAAGATTAGTTAGGCTATTCGGGTCTTTTGTGTTTCCATACAAATTGTGAAATTTTTTCTTATCGTTCTGTGAAAAATGCCAGTGGTAGTTTGATAGGTTTTGCATTGAATCTGTAGATTACTTTGGGTAGTATAGTTATTTTCACAATGTTGATTCTTCCAATCCAAGAACATGGTATATCTCTCCACCTGTTTCTATCATCTTTAATTTCTTTCATTGGTGTCTTATAGTTTTCCGCATACAGGTCTTTTGTGTCTTTAGGTAGATTTATTCCTAGGTATTTTATTCTTTTTTTTTGCAGTGGTAAATGGGAGTGTTTCCTTAATTTCTCTTTCAGATTTTTCATCATTAGTGTATAGGAATGCAAGAGATTTCTGTGCATTAATTTTGTATCCTGCTACTTTACCAAATTCACTGATTAGCTACAGTAGTTTTCTGGTAGTGTCTTTAGGATTCTCTATGTATACTATCGTGTCATCTGCAAACAGTGACAGCTTTACTTCTTCTTTTCCGATTTCGATTCCTTTTATTTCTTTTTCTTCTCCGATTGCTGTGGCTACAACTTCCAAAACTATCTTGAATAATGGAGGTAAGAGTGGGCAACCTTGTCTTGTTCCTGATCTTAGTGGAAATGGTCTCAGTTTTTCACCATTGAGAACGAAGTTGGCTGTGGGTCTGTCATATAGGGCCTTTATTATGTTGAGGTAAGTTCCCTCTATGCCTACTTTCTGTAGGGTTTTTATCATAAATCGGTGTTGAATTTTGTCGAAAGCTTTTCTGCATCTATTGAGATGATCATATGGTTTTTCTCCAATTTGTTAATACGGTGTATCGCATTGATTGATTTGTGTATATTGAAGAATCCTTTCATTCCTGGGATAAACCCCATTTGATCATGGTGTATGACCCTTTTAATATGCTGTTGGATTCTGTTTGCTAGTATCTTGTTGAGGACTTTTGCATCTATATTCATCAGTGATATTGGCCTGCAGTTTTCTTTCTTTGTGACATCTTTTTTCTGGTTTTGGTCTCAGGGTGATGGTGACCTCGTAGAATGAATTTGGGAGTGTTCCTCCTTCTGCTATATTTTGGAAGAGTTTGAGAAGAATAGGTGTTAACTCTTCTCTAAATGTTTGATAGAATTCATCTGTGAAGCCGTCTAGTTCTGGGCTTTTGTTTGTTGGAAGATTTTTAATCACAGTCTCAATTTCAATGCTTGTGACTGGTTTGTTTATATTTTCTATTTCTTCCTGGTTCAGTCTAAGAAGGTTGCGCTTTTCTAAGAATGTGTCCATTTCTTCCAGGTTGCCCATTTTATGGGCATAGAGTTGCTTGTAGTAATCTCTCATGATCTTTTGTATTTCTGCAGTGTCAGTTGTTACCTCTCCTTTTTCATTTCTAATTCTATTGATTTGAGTCTTCTCCCTTTTTTCTTGATGAGTCTGGCTAATGGTTTATCAATTTTGTTTATCTTCTCAAAGAACCAGCTTTTACTTTTGGTGAGCGTTGCTATCGTTTCCTTCATTTCTTTTTCATTTACTTCTGATCTGATCTTTATGCCTTCTTTCCTTCTGCTAACTTTGGGGGTTTTTTGTTCTTCTTTCTCTAATTGCTTTAGGTGCAAGGTGACGTTGCTTCTTTGAGATGTTTCTTGTTTCCTGAGGTAGGACTGTATTGCTATAAACTTCCCTCTTAGAACTGCTTTTGCTGCATCCCATAGGTTTTGGGTCGTCGTGATTTCATTGTCATTTGTTTCTAGATATTTTTTATTTCCTCTTTGATTTCTTCAGTGATCTCTTGGTTATTAAGCAGTGTATTGTTTAGCCTCCATGTGTCTGTATTTTTTACAGATTTCTTCCTGTAATTGATATCTAGTCTCATAGCATTGTGGTTGGAAAAGATATTTAATACCATTTCAATTTTCTTAAATTTACCCAGCCTTCATTTGAAGATAGATTTGATCTATACTGGAGAATGTTCCATGAGCACTTGAGAAGAAAGTGTAGTCTATTATTTTTGGATGGAATGTCCTATAAATACCACTTAAGTCCATCTTGTTTAATGTATCAGTTAAAGCTTGTGTTTCCTTATTTATTTTCATTCTGGACGATCTGTCCATTGGTGAAAGTGGGGTGCTTTGAATTCCCCTGCTATGAATGTGTTACTGTCGATTTCCCCTTTAATGGCTGTTAGCATTTGCCTTATGTATTGAGGTGCTCCTGTGTTGGGTGCATAAATATTTACAATTGCTATATCTTCTTCTTGGATCGATCCCTTGATCATTATGTAGTGTCCTTCTTTGTCTCTTGTAATAGCCTTTGTTTTAAAGTCTGTTTTGTCTGATATGAGAATTGCTACTCCAGCTTTCTTTTGGTTTCCATGTGCATGGAATATCTTTTTCCATCCCCTCACTTTCAGTCTGTATGTGTCCCTAGGTCAGAAGTGGGTCTCTTGTAGACAGTATATATATGGGTCTTGTTTTTGTATCTATTCAGCCAGTCTGTGTCTTTTGGTGGGAGCATTCAGTCCATTTACATTTAAGGTAATTATTGATATGTATGTTCCTATTACCATTTTCTTAATTGTTTTGGGTTTGCTATTGTAGGTCTTTTTCTTCTCTTCTTTTTCCTGCTTAGAGAAGTTCCTTTAGCATTTGTTGTAAAATGTAAAAGCATTCTCTTAGCTTTTGCTTGTCTGTAAAGGTTTTAATTTCTCCATCAAATCTGAATGAGATCCTTGCTAGGTAGAGTAATCTTGGTTGTAGATTTTTCCCTTTCATCACTTTAAATATGTCTTGCCCCTCCCTTCTGGCTTGCAGAGTTTCTGCTGAAAGAGCTGCTGTTAACCTTATGGGGATTCCCTTGTGTGTTATTTGTTGTTTTTCCCTTGCTACTTTTAATAGTTTTTCTTTGTATTTTATTGTTGATAGCTTGATTAATATGTATCTTGGCATGCTTCTCCTTGGATTTATCCTGTATGGGGCTCTCTGTGCTTCCTGGACTTGATTGACTATTTCCTTTCCCATATTAGGGAAATTTTCAACTATAATCTCTTCACAGTCCCTTTCTTTCTCTTTTCTTCTTCTGGGACCCCTATAATTCGAATGTTGGTGTGTTTAATGGTGTCCCAGAGGTCTCTGAGACTGTCCTCAATTCTTTACATTCTTTTTTCTTTATTCTGCTCTGTGGTAGTTATTTCCACTATTTTATCTTCCAGTTATTTGAAAATGATTATTTTATATCCATTATTATTATTATTATTATTTTATATCCATTCTTCTGCCTCAGTTATTCTGCTATTGATTCCTTCTAGAGAATTTTTTATTTCATTTGTCGTGTTGTTCATCATTGTTTATTTGCTCTTTAGTTCTTCTAGGTCCTTGTTAAACGTGTCTTGTATTTTATCCATTCCATTTCCAAGATTTTGGATCCTTTTTACTATCATTACTCTGAATTCTTTTTCATGTAGCCTGCCTATTTCCTCTTCATTTGTTTGGTCTGGTGGGTTTTTACCTTGCCCCTTCATCTGCTGTGTGTTTCTCTGTCTTCTCATTTTGCTTAACTTACTGTGTTTGGGGTCTCCTTTTCACAGGCTGCAGGTTCGCAGTTCCCGTTGTTTTTTGGTGTCTGCTCCCAGTGGCTAAGGTTGGTTCAGTGGGTTGTGTAGGCGTCCTCGTGGAGGGGACTGGTGCCTGTGTTCTGGTGGATAAGGCTGGATCTTGTCTTTCTGGTGGGCAGGACCATGTCTGCTGGTGTGTTTTGGGGTGCCTGTGACCTTATTATGATTTTAGGCAGCCTCTCTGCTAATGGGTGGGGTTGTGGTCCTGTCTTGCTAGTTGTTTGGCACAGCGTGTCTAGCACTGTATGCTTGCTAGTCGTTGAGTCGAGCTGCATCGTAGCACTGAGATGGAGATCTCTGGGAGAGCTTTTGCTGTTTGATATTACATGGAGCCGGGAGGTCTCTGGTGGACCAATGTACTGAACTCGGCTCTGCCACCTCAAAGGCACAGGCCTGATACCTGGCCAGAGCACCAAGACCCTGTCAGCCACACGGCTTTTGGGGAGTCTGAGGTCTTCTGCCAGCATTCAGTAAGTGTTCTGTAGGAGTTGTTCTGCACGTAGATGTATTTCTGATGTATTTGTGCAAAGGAAGGTGATGCCCTCGTCTTACTCCTCTGCCATCTTGAAGGTCTCCCCTATGAGTAATTTTTAAACTGGTTGGTCCATTTTCTGAAATGAGTGAATCAACCGATTTTTCTTGTTTCTAGGGTGTTTGGTGGACTTGCCGGTTCACAGACGTCAGTCAATGACCAATGTGTTTCACTGTTTTCCTTGGAACTTCTGGGATACGGATACAAAAGTCATCATTTACTTTCGACTTTCTCACATTCCTTTCTTTCCATTTAAAAAGCTGGCAGTTGGCATTTCTCCAGAGAGGCACCTGTATGCATGTGTGTGCATGCCATGTACGGCTGTGCGCACACACACACACACACACACAGACACACACAACCATGGAACAAAGTACTTATCGCTTCCACAGAAGCCACAGGCTTGGAAGTACAGAGGGGGAGCCAAGCCCTGCCACAGTGAAGAAGGGTCATGCTTTGGCCCAGGCATCAGCCAAGTGGCCCATGTGCCCAGTGATGCTACAGCAGTGAAACCCGGCCTTCTGGTCAACCAGGAACAGGCAAGGCACATGGCGAGTCTCTCCTGCTCAGCCCACGTGAAGCCCAGCCTCAGAGGTCAACCACATATATATATATATATATATATATTTATATATATATATATATATATAACTGAATCACTGTGCTGTACACCTGAAATGTACACAATATTGTAAATCAATGGTACTTCAATTAAAAAAACTCAAATCATTTTTAATGCACACACTATATTACATCATAAAGATGTGAGTAGAATTAAAGGGGATGCTGAGATATCACAGCTCTCAAAGGCTACAAGAGAAACAGGCCAGGAAGGGCTGTCAGAGCGCCCCAGACAAACCCCAAGCAGACATAAGTGATCCCTGTTTAACGCTGATTTGAGAAAGAGTTGAAAAACACGGGACCGAGTTACTTGTAAGTCAAATAAGAGCAATCACTTGGCCTTGCCGGGAAAGTCCTGTGCCTGTAGCTTGTTGTCAAGCATGGACTCTCACTCCAGTGCCCGTCCTGTGGAGCTGGGACCACACCTCACTCTTCCCCCCACCTCCAGGGCCGCAGGAAGCCTGCACACCCGCCGCTCCAGCATTCACGTTTGCAGGGCTATCTGCATGTCTACAGACACCGTCTTGGCCCAGCATCTCTTGTTAGCACATTTATCAGACCAAATGCAAGAGAAAGAACTTGGAATAAACTACTAATTAATACTGTCTGAGGTTCCCAGGTAGCCCCTCCCTTTTTGGAAATCCTTCACCGTGAGTGTTTTCACAGGACCCTACCTACACTTTCTATCGCTAAAGAGGAGTTGGCAAAGGCAGACATCATTCCAAAATCAAAAGCAGTTTCCTACACAAAGTCATCGGCAGTACAAGTCTGCTTGGAAACAGCATCTCCTCTCATCCTTGTCGGGCGATTTGCAAAGGTCTCTGCGGCATTTCTATTTCTCAGGCCTGAGACGGCGATGCTCTGACTGCTCCAGTGTGGGCATCCTCTAACTCAGACCAGGCTCAGGGATCCACAGTGATGGACCGAATGAAACCAGAACCGTAGGCCTGCTTTCAGGTACCAAGACTCTTAGGCACACACTTGGCTGAGGACCACTACCCGCCTGCCAGGGAGCTACCGCTATTTTGTTTTATAAGATTAAACTCCGACACTGCTACAGTTGACCCTAGGTCCCAGTTCTGTCCTCTTGGGTGGGTCCTGGCTGCCACGGGGAACTGTCAAGTTCTTCTCTAACACACGCTGTCTCCGGTGAGAAGCCCACAGATGCAGGATGCCCTTTTATGAGCACATCACTTAGGCTAAACGTTAAGTGGATTAGGCTTTCAAATGTTGCCATTCTTGCTCCTTGATAATATTTCACTGTTAATTTTGCTTTATCCCTGCCAATGATTACAGCCGATATTGAAATATATACAGTCACAAGATATGTAGCAAATCATTTTCAAATAACTAGAATAACAAGAAAGAAGGAATCATCCATAGACTTATGCTAAAACAAACGTAGACATAGTCCCCCCACCCAAACTTACTTGTATAGTATTATCTCACCACTGAATGAATTTTATTTAATTAATATTAAGTATGATTTCCACTTAGTAAGCGGAAATCAGAAATTGAACTGAAAATTAATATTTTAAGTAACATTAATATCTTATTACTGAAATATAATTAACTTCAGTAACTTCATTACTGACATTGTACTAATTAAAAATGAACACACTTAATATGTGTCACCAAATTTAAACTGATAAAGGTTTTGCTGTTGCTTCTGTTTTCGGTTTACAGCATTTTCAATTACCTAAAATCTCATATAGATGCTTACATTCTCTTACAAAGCAAATGATTAAAGTGCTGCAAACAGCAAGTCACTTTGAACTCAGACCATCTGCTGAGAGCTTCCCCCTTCGTCCTGTCAAGGGAAAGAGCAGAGAGCGAGGCAGCCTTGGGAGGAAGGCCAAATTCTTGGTCCCACTTCAGGGTAACATCAGGGACAACCAGCTTCCAGCAAAACCCAGTCTCCCTTCTTTGATTTCAAGCCAAGTGCTGTCACACGGTAGACAGCCAAGACCTACTTCCCAGGCTCCTTGCTGCTGTCCGTGGCCTTGTCATCACATTTTCACGAATAAAACGTGAGTGGACGTGATGTCCAAGCAACCTCCAGACTGGCCAGTGGAAACCTCTTTTCACCGTCATTCCTTCAGATGGATGGACAGGGAGATGATGGTGGGCATCTGGACTCTTGTGTCCTTGAAAGGTTAGGGTCTCCAGGCCTGGACAACTCCAATCCTGGAAGGACTATGGGCAGAATCGAGAACTTCCGATCCAAGCCTCTGAATCTGGGGAACTCACTTGTTACAGCACCTCAGCCTACCCTTATAATTTGGTGGCTGTCCTCAAAAGATTTGCGTGCCATTGATCCTAGATAGTAAAAGCCCTGAATTCGTGCAGACAGATGGGAAAACATGCTACTATTTTATTTAATTTTTTAAATTGATCCAACATTTGTATATACTGTAAAATGATCACAGTAAATCTAATTAACATCTGTCACCACACACAGTTACAGAATGTTTTTCTTGTGATGAGAGCATTTAAGATCTGCTCTCTTAGCAAATTTCAAATATACATTATTTGAACTATATTAACTATAGTTCCCATGCTGTACGTGACATCCCCATGACAATAATTTTATCACTTTTATAACTGTTAGTTTGTACCTTTTGACTCCCTTTACCCATTTCATCCACTCCCCACCCCATGCTCTGGTAACCATCAATCCACTCCCTGAATCGATGAGCTCATTTGTATGCTTACTTATTTACTTAGATTCCACGTATAAGTGAGATCATATGGTATTTGTCTCTTTTGTCTGACTTATGTCACTTAGCATAATGCCCTCAAAGTCCATCATCCATGTTCTTGCAAAAGGCAAGATTTCATTCTTTTTCACGGCTGAATAATGTTCCATTGAATACATGTACCACATTTTCTTTATCCACTTATACACTGATGGACTCTTAGGTTGTTTCCATATTTTGGCTATTATAAGCAATCCTGCAATGAACATGGAAGCACATATATCTCAAGTTAGTATTTTTGTTTTCTTTGGATAAATACCAAGAAGTGGTATTTTTGGGTCATATGGTAGTTCTATACTTTTAATTTTTTGAGAAACCCTCCATGCTGTTTTCCATAGTGGCTGCACCAAGTTACATTCCCACCGACAGTACATGAGGGTTCCCTTTTCTCCGTATCCTCATCAGCACTTGTTGTCTCTTATTTTCTTGATAAAAGCCATCCTATCAGGTGTGACATGATACCTCATTGTGGTTTTGATTTTCATTTCCCTGATGATTAGTGATGTAGAGCATCTTTTCATGTGTCTGTTGGTGATTTGTATGTCTTCTTTGAAGAAATGTCTATTCAGATCCCGTTCCTGCTTTTTCATGGAATCGTTTGGGGTTTTTTTGCTATCAAGTTGTATGAGTTCTTTATGTATTTTGGATATTAACCCATTATTGAACGTATGATTTGAAAAAATTTTCTCGCATTCCGTAGGCGGCCTTTTCATTGTGTTGATGGTTTCCTTTGTCGGGCAGAAGCTTTTTGGTTTGATGTAGTCCTTCTTATTTATTTTTGCTTTTGTCACCTATGTTTTTGGTGTCAAATCCAAAAAGTCATCACCAAGACTGATGTCAAGGAGCTTACCACGCATTTTTCTTCTAGGAGTTTCACGGTTTCAGGTCTTACGTTCAAGTCTTTAATCCATTTTGAGTTCACTTTTATACATGGTGTAAGACAGTGGGTCCAGTTTCATTCTTTTGCATGTGGCTCTGCAGTTTTCCCAAAACCATTTTTTTTTTTTTTTTTTTTGCGGTACGCGGGCCTCTCACCGTTGTGGCCTCTCCCGTGGCGGAGCACAGGCTCCGGACGCGCAGGCTCAGCGGCCATGGCTCACGGGCCCAGCCGCTCCGCGGCACGCGGGATCCTCCCGGACCGGGGCACGAACCTGTGTCCCCTGCATCGGCAGGCGGACTCCCAACCACGGCGCCACCACGGAAGCCCCCAACACCATTTATTGAAGAGACTATTCTTTCTGTATATTTTTGACTCTTTAGTTATAAATTAATTGACCACATATGAGTGGGTTTATTTCTAGGCTCTCCGTGTTCTATTCCATTGCTCTGTTTGCCTGTTTTCATGCCAATGCTATAATATTTTGATTACTGTAGCTTTGTGATATGGTTTGAAATCACGGAGCATGACACTTTCAGCTTTGGCCTTCTTTCTCAGGATTGCTTTGGCTATTCGGGGTCTTTCGTGGTCACATACAAATTTTAGGATTGCTTTTTCCATTTCTACGTGAAATGCCAATTGGAATTTTGATAAGGATTGCAATAAATCCGTCTATTGCTTCGGGTAGTATGGATATTTTAAACATATTAATTCTTCCAGTCCGCGAGCGTGGAACATCTTCCAATTTATTTCGTCTTCTTCAATTTCTCTCTTCGATGTCTGACGGTTTTCAGTGTACAGGTCTTTCACATCCTTGGTTAAATTCATTCCTAGGTATTTTATTCTTTAACACGCAATTACTAAATAGGTTTTCTTAATTTCTCTTCCTGATAGTTTGCTATTAGTACTATATAGAAATACAACAGACTTCTGTATGTTGACTTTGTATCCTGCAAATTTACTGAATTCATTTATTCTCACAGTTCTTAGGTGGAGTCTCTACGGTTTTCTATATATCGTATCATGTCATCTGCAAATAGTGACAGTTTTACTTCTTCTTCCTTTCTTATTTGGATGCCTTTCATTTCTTTTTCTTGCCAAACTGCTCTGACGAGGACTTCTAATAATAGGCTGAATAAGAGCAGTGAGGGGGACATCCTTGTCTGATTCCTGATCTCAGAAGAAAAGCTTTCAGTTTTACCCTTGAGTTTGACGTTAGCTGTGGGCTTGTCATACGTGGCCTTTTTTATATTGAGGTACGTTCCCTCTGTACTCACTTTGTTGAGAGCTTTTAATCACAAATGGATGTTGAATTTTGTCAAATGCCTTTTCTGCATCTTTTATGATGATCATATGATTTTTATCCTTCATTTTGTTAATCTGGTGTGTCACATTGATTGATCTGCTGATGCTGAACCCTCCTTGCATCCCTGGAATAAATCTTACTTGATCACGGTACGTGGTCCTTTTAACATATTGTTGCTAATATTTTGTCAAGGATTTTTGCATCTATGTTCATCACGGATATTGACCTGTAATTTTCTTTTCTTGTTGGTGTCTTTGTCTGAAACACGGTAACGCTGGTCTTGTAAAATGAGTATGGAGTGTTCCCTCCTCTTTTATTTTTTGGAACAATTTGAGAAGGATTGGTGTAATTTTTGAATGTTTGGTAGGATTCCCCAGTGAATCCGATTGGTCCTGGACTTTTGTTTGTTGGACTCCCTACCATTTTAAACAGTAGTCTTAAGTAGAAAACCTGAGAAGGTGACTGTTTGGATCTAACAATGTAGAACAAGTATAGACCAATGCGATACGCCCCACACTGCAACAGACCCTTCCCCTTAATGGGAGTGGCCACAGCTAGCCTTTCAGACCTCCTAACCCTTGACCCCTGGTCATAATCTGCCTCCACATCCAGCTCAGAAATGGCTCTACAGCTTTATTCTACTCTGGAACAAGGCAATAGACTCAACCTCCCTCAGCTCACCTGGCTCATGGGTCCTGCTGACTTTGCATCATCCAGAGCATGATTTCCAAGAATTATCTGACAGCCAGTAGGTACGCATATGGTCCGCATCTTCTCATCTGTAACCACAGCACCCTAACTTCTAGTCTCAGTTTCTCAAGAGTAAAGTAAATCCCCCCAGTACTATTTCTACCTCGCTCCTCAGACGTCAGCCTGGGTAGAGCATGACATCCTCAGGACGGCAGGGGATGCCGGTCTCGGCACAGCACCTGAGAGCAGAGCAAAGTTCTCCTCACCTCTGGGGACCTGCAGGGGCTACTGCTGCTCCCTGGGTAGCATCACGGGGGCCAAGATAGGAAGGGGCTTTGAGAGCGTCAGATGACAGGTACCATACAGCTAACGTCATTCACAGTTCCCGTGGAGCGGGCGCTGCTCCACAGGAGGAAGCAAAACCTCAGCACAACGTTGGTTAACCAAACAATCCATACTGTTGTGACTCATCAGCAACACTGAAGTGAAGTTTCTCTCTCACCTCTGCCTTAGGGACTCACAAGGGCTGTGGAGCACCCACCCTCCTCTCCGACGGAGTGTGTCATAGAACACACCAGGGGGTAGCACTGGTGTCTGGCAGGTGTTTGGGAAGGCGGCCACGGGCATGCCTGCCAGGTCCTCCCAATCCCTGACCTACACGTGCGGCTCCAGGAGAGGAGGGGGCAGCAACAATTTTCCAAAACTGTCAAGAGAAGTGTGGAACATCATCTCTTACTCTGAAATTCTTTCTACTCTCCTCTTTCCAGGGAGGGAATCATTCAAAATCTTTGCATAAAACTTATAGTGCTGAGCAACTTGGGATATAAACTTCAGCACTGGGCTTCCCTGGTGGTGCAGTGGTTGAGAGTCCGCCTGTCGATGCAGGGGACGCGGGTTCGTGCCCCGGTCCGGGAAGATCCCACAGGCCGCGGAGCGGCTGGGCCCGTGAGCCGTGGCCGCTGAGCCTGCGCGTCCGGAGCCTGTGCTCCGCAACAAGAGAGGCC
>RJWK010039946.1:0-20168 GCA_004363435.1 Platanista minor | reverse complement strand
CAATGTCATTGTATTATACACTTAAAAATGGAGAAAATAGTAAATTGTATGTTATATATATTTTACCACAATGAAAACAAAATAAAGTGCCTGCAAGGATTGAGAGGAGCTTCTTCTTATAAAGGAAGTGGTATAAAATCATTTTCATAATGTAATGCATGAGGAAGAAAAAAGTATTCAAAGATTTTATCATTATTAGATATTAACATTTTATTATACTTTGATTCCTCTTGATTATAATTCATATTTCACTGTTGAAAACCTTTAAATAATCTCTACTGAGTGCACATGCTTGGAAAAAAGGCTACGCTAAAACCTCTTTTTCTAACATAATTTATATGTATAAGACATGTAAGACTTTTCTTACCAGCAGTCAAATGGCTAGATAACCCCAGTTGCAGGAGAATTTGCTGAGGTTTGAGCTGCCTCAGTTTCATGCTGTTGTAAAATTTAACTTCAGGTAAAACAACTTAATCTGTGACTACTAAAAAGCAAACCTTCCTCCATTAATCAAATTATCTTTTAAATTACAATATGTATGCAATTATTCCATGAAATGTATTGACTTAAATAATGTTTATGACTCTGAATTAAATTTCACCTATGAGCCCAAATCCACGAATGCAGCTTAAAAGAAATTTGATAGTAGGTATTTAATTACTGATATCCTACTGAAATTGGCATTTAATAAAGAGAAACATTTCCTAGATACTAAAGAGCTTTAACATATGAAATGAAATAGTCTGTGTCTTGAAAATGAATCTAGTCTTAAAAGGAAGAAAAATTACTAGAGTCACGTTCAAAAGCCTTTAATAGGCCTTTAAGACTGAAATAGAACCCCTTGGGTCTCTCATTATGAAGTAACATTTTGCTCACAGACTTGAGGATGAAAAAAGAAAGCCAGTCTCCAGTGAAAGATCACAGTATACACAGCACACAATGTGCAGAATATACATTCTTTAGTATTCAGTAATGATCTTAGCAATCTCATCTCAAGAGATACTAAGAACATTTCAACAAGTGGGCAAGGAGACCAAATTTCAGGTCTACAAACGAGAAAGAACTCAATATAGGATTTTTTTCCCCTAAAACTCAAGCTAAAGGAAGAGTTTGGCCAGAAAGCTGAGGCTGTGCTATGTCAACATGGCTCTTTGATTCCGAAAGGAGATAGAACATATAGAAACCTGATCCAATTATACATTTTTACTGAGTAATCATACACACATAAGATACACTTCTATGTGCACATATCTATGAACTCAGTGTCTTTGTGCATTCATTATAGATGGTGGAAGTGCTATATGAGTAATAAAGTAGCAATTCTCCATGAAAGAAAAATACTCATCTTGTTAATTTTTCCTGGTATCAAATATGCCACAGTTGTTTTCCTGTAATTCTCAACGAATTATTTTCATCAAGCAAGAACCATATATTAAAATGTATATATTTGTCAGCTAGTGAAGATCAGAGAAAAAAAATAATAATGTAAGCTAATTTACTGAGTACTTATTATGTGCTAAATACCTTTCATACATCATCTTGTTTCAAAATACAACTCCATAAGCATGGCACTACTATTGACCCTATCACCTTAATAGGGAAAGAGAAGTTCAGAGATACTACAATGTTTGTTTATGGTCACCTGGCCAGTAGAGTCAGGATTCATATTCCAGCTTTCTGTGACTCCAGAGCCTTTGGAATCAATCAGTATGCCAAATGTCTTCAGATACTGCCTTACCACTGATCAGCAGTGATAGAGTTAAAGGAACAAATATCAGGGGCAGATGAAGCAGAGAGATGAGGAAGGGAGCAAACTAACTACAAGTGACAGAAGTGGTTATGGATGAGAGACAGTGGGATAGTGCCTACTGAGCAAAATTTTTAAAATAATATTTTAACTTTCATGAACGGTGCACCTCCTTCGTTTGAAATAGAAATGTGATCAGAAGTCATCATGCACAGTACCCCTTCTGATAGTCGAGTATATTCTTAAATTTCCCTGCCATATCATCACCAGAACATTTTTATATTTCCATAGTCTGAGAATTGCATTTCAGATCAAAATAACTTTTTTTCAATGATAATATGTTTCTTTTGTGGTTTGGCATGATTCAGATTCTTGTGTTATTCTGTAACTTTCATACATTTCTGGCATGATTCCCCAACTAGATTATACACTCTCTGAAGACAAAGCAAATGCCTTAATTTTCTTTATACAGTTGACCCTTGAACAACATGGGTTTGAACTGTGTGGGTCCACTTACCCTTAGATTTTTTTCAGTAATAAATATCACAGTACCACACGATCTGCAGTTGATTGAATCCGTGGATCCAGTACCACGGATTTGGAGGAACTGCATATATGGAGGGCAGACTATAAATTATACTCAACTGTGCGGAGGGTGAGCACTTCTAGCCCTGCTCATTATGTAAGGGTTGACTGTATTTCCCAATGAACCAAATCGTTTACATACATTTAGTAACTGATAAATATTTGAGATTCTGATTACAAAATAATTAAACAGATGGAAAAAAGTTACAAGAGCCTAAAGATTCTTCTCAAACCGAAGGTGTACACTTAAGATACAAGTTCACCATTTTATAGTCTCAAAAGAACTTGGATGAAATGAGTTAAAAAATACTAACACAACTAAGCGAATTTAGGATAGAAGATGAAAGAACTTAAGTAACTTGTTCTTAAACATCCTGAGTATTTGAAGGAGGCATTGCTTGAGAGTTTCTTAATGCCTTAAGCAATACATTGTTAAAGTCAAATGACTTGGCCAAGAAGAAATTGCAAATTCAGATATTAACACATTTTATGCTTACTTTTATTTCTCTGAAGGAGTTATAAGCTTTTAGGAGGGACCTTAATGTATTTCTAAGGATAGGCTAAGTTATGCTACAGTAACAATCAGGTCCAAATCTCAAACATTTATTTCTTCCTTGTGCTTACAATTTCAGAGTCAAAGGCCTTCGGCTCACCATGGCCACTCAAGAACCAGGAATGATAGAGCTTAGTTGCTGTCAATGACTTGACAATCATGTTCCAAAGAGAAGAAAGCACACTGTGGGGTCCAGCAACAACAATTAAATATTTGTCCCCAAGGTGATATTTCACTCTGTTCACAGTATATTGGCCAGAACTAATATCAAGGCCCCATTCACTCACAAAGAGTTAAATAAGTATAAACCTACATACTGGATATATTTGGCAAACAACCACATTGTAGTCAGAGCACACTGAATTCAAAGTATGAGGCATTTTACCAACTTTTTATACACATTATTTTGATCATAGACATAAACATTTTGCAGATAAAGAACATACATCTCAGTAGTTTACTTGTCCAAGGTCACTTATCTAGTTGGCATAGAAGATGATAACTAAACCTAGATTTATCAGGATTTTCAACTTCCCGTGTTGCATATTATAGGAATCTGTGTCCTGTTTACCTTGGGTATGAAAAGATGATATTTGAACAAAGGCTAGGAATTTCCCTGGGTCAAACGGCTCCAGCCAAAGAGCTTATTCAATGTAGAAACATCATCTGTGTATGACTCTGACACTGATCACCTAGTATGTTGAAGCTAGTCTTTGAGTTCTTGCAATAAGAATCTAGCACATTTCCATTTAACTTATAAAATATGTTCCTTCCAGGGTTTTGGCACTTGTAACAACTTTTCTAATTAAACTAACTCCTAGAAAATAAACAGTTTTCTTGACATTTTAAAATTGATTGCTTTTTCACCCTGGTTGTTACTATTTCTTGTAACTTTTAGGTATCAGTTGTTTGCCAATACTATACAATAAAATGAACTCCTTGATCACTAAGTACTGCTATTGGGACTTTCCAATATGATGCATTGTCTCATCACTAATTGGTTCATGCTTCACTATTGTTTCCAGATTCTCAGTGGTGTCTCTATGTGATGAGTGTTGAAAAAAATTTCCACGTTGGATGTGACATTAAAAAATAAAGTTCCTCTGAAACAACTGTGCGTCCTGAAACTCTCAAATAGTTTAAAAAGCTGCTCACAGTAACCCTCACAATTTACTGAACATGTATGCATGTTCAATGTATCACTTTTTCTAAACAAAGTATTTCAAAGTTTGAAGTATTGACATTTTTTTTCTCTAAGGTGCTATCTGAGAGATAGGAATTTTATTTCCTGACTCAAGCTATTTCATAGGTTGAACAAATGCATGTCTTCTAACACAATGCCATAGTATAGACATGGTTTCGACATAGAAAAGAATAATGAATCAACATGTTCTGTCTTCATTTAACAAGCATCCCCATGTCTGAAAGCCTTTAAAATTGTTTGGTGTTTTCACCCATTTTCATTTGGACTCACAAGCACTGTGGAGACAGCCATAGGCTTCAGTCAAACATTTTTTCTCCACAATTTTCCCCCCAATGATATAGTTTTTTTTTTTTCCTCCTTTTGAGAAAACAGCCTTCAGACATAGGCCCACAGAGTAAGGTAAATGAGAGGAAAGTGAAGTTCTAGACAATCTTATACAAGTAGCTCAAAATGTTTACAGATTCTGCCTTTGCTCTAAGCCTAACCTAGGTCAGTAATCACAGTAAACCAATCCTTTCGTATATATTTTCAAGAAAGCAGTGAAATAAGATTACTGGTTCTTTCAGTGAGCACATATTTCACCCCAGAGGGCTTCAAGCTACCCGGTAGTATGACTCTGTGTGTGTGTGTGTGTGTGTGTGTGTGTGTGTGTGTGTGTGTGCGCGCGCGTGCACGCGCGCGTACTCAGACTTCACAAAACTTAGTGAAGGTGAATATGGGCAAAGAGAATGATTATTCCCAGTATGCTGGGTGACGGAACAGTCAATAAACCAGGCACCTTCCTATGCGTATTCTTTACATTAACCCATTAAATCTACACAAATTTGGCGTGAATGCCACTTTTGATTTGCATTTTTCATTTAAAGACACAACCTTCTAATTAAAGTGAATAGTCCAGATACACAGAAGGCAAATGGCAGAGGGACAGTCTGAGCCTATAATTTCAATCATATGTTCTTTTAAAATATGCTGTCTCATAAAAGAATTATGACCACCCACTAGGGGCCTCATTTGCATATATATCCTTTTGCTTCTGAGACAACTGTCTTAAGAAATTTCAGAAGCCCAATGTGGCCTTCTTTGCCTTATGAAAAATACTTATCTCAGGTAAAATTTTAAATTTATTTATTTATTTATTTATGGCTGTGTTGGGTCTTCATTTCTGTGCGAGGGCTTTCTCTAGTTGTGGCAAGTGGAGGCCACTCTTCATTGCGGTGTGAGGGCCTCTCACTATCACGGCCTCTCTCGTTGCGGAGCACCAGGCTCCAGACGCTCAGGCTCAGTAGTTGTGGCTCATGGGCCCAGCTGCTCTGCGGCATGTGGGATCTTCCCGGACCAGGGCTCGAACCCGTGTCCCCTGCATTGGCAGGCAGATTCCCAACCACTGCGCCACCAGGGAAGCCCTTCTCAGGTAAAATTTTAGACTTCCAGCTGAAAAAATTGGAAAGTACTTGTCTATCTTGATCTTTGATGGAAGTGACTTACATGAGCCCAAGTTTGTAGGTGTAATACAAAGATAACTTCCACTGTACATTTGCAATGCCAATTACCTTGTATGTTTCCCTGATCCTAAGTGACCACTATGAAGTTTGTGAACTTCTGGCAGGCACATAGAGGCTCAGGCACCACACAACTTATCACCTAGTGTTACCAAACTCCTAGTCTTCCTCACAGTGAAACAAAGAGGTATAGCACTTACCCAGGGTCTCCAAATCTCCCTGGCAGATCTAGTGATACATTTTAGTAGAGAAGATCCCAGCAAATAAAACTGACAGATGACTGAGGGTGTGTGTGGGGAAAATGAATGGTGGTTTCAACAGCCTTACTGGGGGCTTCACAGAGGTGGTGAGATTCTTGGAGGTGATTTAATCATCTGAGAAAGTAGTCAACCAATATGAAGACTACCAAACATTTTATAGCAGTGGACATAGCAAGAATCTGGGGAGGAATAGAAGAAAGAATAGCAGTAAAATGTATATTAAATAGCAAAATATTAAGAAAAAAAGAAAACCTTTTCTCAAATAATACAATTGAAAAACGTGTATGTAAAAAAATACAGAAATAGGGCTTCCCTGGTGGCGCAGTGGTTGAGAGTCCGCCTGCCGATGCAGGGGATGCGGGTTCGTGCCCCGGTCTGGGAAGATCCCACGTGCCGCGGAGCGGCTGGGCCCGTGAGCCATGGCCGCTGAGCCTGCGCGTCCGGAACCTGTGCTCCACAACGGGAGAGGCCACAACAGTGAAAGGCCCACGTACCACAAAACAAACAAACAAACAAACAAAAGGAAATATTGTGATTAACGTTTCTGTGTTCATTTCTTAATTAGGCGCTCTGAATTAAAGAAAAAATAATGAAGGCAAGAAGTACGTTATAGGTCTGAGGCTTCATGAACAGTTGGCTATATTCTTCAGAATATTATGAAATATAAGGGAACTGAGTGGCTGTCTCAGGCTCCTGAGCCCCAGTACAGAAAAGATTTCCTTCTTCTAAAAGGAGAAAAGAAAAAAAAACTCTTCATGTGAAATCTACAGGCTGGGCTTTCCAAGAATTTGTGTCTCAATAGAGCTAAACTGGGAAATATCAGAAGACATTCTGGCTATGTGCTTATTCAATGCCAGGAGGTGCTAAAGACTTTGGATATGAGTCTAGGTGCTGAGGATGATTGGGAATTTCATTTTTCCCTTTGTCCGAGCCAGCATGGCCAAAGTAGAGGCTTACGTTTGAATGAATTTCGTGGAACAGTAAATGGAACACAATATTTCAGCTAATGCTTTCAGTATGTGTTTATGTGAAATCTAGTACAGACCTAGAGCAATAAAGTTAATGCTTTATCCTTTCTAGCAAAGATTAATTCTTTTAATAATTCAAGTTGGCTTATCAGATTTGTTGAGGGAATTTCTACTAAGCAAGTGGAAGAACAATTCAGGCCTAGTGTGTCTCATTTTGGTGAGCATGTGTTATTCACCCCCATCCCGCATTTTAATTTAGTGATTACTTTTGAAATTAAAATAAATTTATTGAGGATACTTAATCATCCTCCCCCCCTTTTTTTTTTTACCCCCAGGATAAAGACTTTTGGTAATATCACATATCTGCTTTAAATAGATGAATATAAAATTTGTTGTCCATGCTAGACATTTTGGAGACACTTTTGAAAGTGAAAGTACATGCAATTATTAATAATTATCTACCTATCTCTATATATATGGTTACACTTGGAAAATAGACATGAACTGGGATGGTTCGAGTACATAAAGTTACCTTACTTTTAAGCATCAATCCAATTAGGTATTAAAGAAAGGTGACTGTAAATAATTCTATGGCTTCACTGCAAAACTAGCTTTCAATCACAGGCTTGTTCCCATTTTCAGGTTTATGAAGAAACATGATTCAACAAATGCATTTTAACATGAAAGGCTTAAATATGCCAGGCTAAAACTGCCATAAGAGAAAAGATAAAATGATATTTTTTATTCCTGTAGTTATAGGTATTAATCTAGAAAAGTGTGTAGCATGTGTATATTAATGCATTTGTTAATTCCTCCAAGACAGTTTCTGAGACATTAGAAAGAATCAATTAAAAACAGGCTTTCTTAGACAAAGAGTGTAAAGGGATGTGATAATATTGCTACTCTTGGTGGAAAAGAAAATATTTGAAAGTGGGAAACTTAATCTGGATCATTAGGGAGAGTTAGTATTGAACAATCAATTGCAATGTGAAAATACTGTCATGTGAAGCTACAGAATTCTCTGTGACTTTGGTCAAGTTACTTAAACTCTCAGTACCTCAGCTTTCTCATCTGTGAAATGGATATAATAATAGTATTTCCATTGTAAGGTTGTTGTGAGGATTAAATTTATATGTATAACATGTAAAATAGGGATGATACATAGTAAGCAGTATAACGTCTAGCTATTGATTTTACTGTGCTCCCTAAAATAATAAAACTTTGATCATATTTTGTAATCATTTATCATGACTTGCAATAACTTTCTGTCCCACCTTCTTTTGCTTGTTTCATGTAACATGACATAGGAACCATTGACAAACACGTCTTTATGTGTATCACTGCTGTAAAGAAAATCATTTTGTGTTGCACCTCTCATGCATTCATTCTGAAAACAGCTAAGCAGGGAATCCTCGCATAAGAAAACTATGCAACCATTAGTTTGTGCAACAATTAGTTACTGAGCATTTACTCTATACCAGGGCTAGGGTATACAACAGGGGACATTCCATTCAAAGCCACTGTCTTACACTTCCTATAGATTGTAGTAGGAAAAGTTAGACACATAAACACCTTTATAATAGATGTGGTGGGTAGGTGCTCTGGAAGCAAAAGAAAATAGATTAAGTGGGATAAGAAGTGGCAGAGGTGAGGGAAAAGAGCATTGTGATAAGGTGACATTCGAGCAGCGACTTACGGGTCACAAGGGGAAACCACCTGCTGTACATTGGGAAAGCATTCCAAGAAGGGAAACAAGTACATAGGACCTCAGCCCTGACATTGCTTACCAGATTCCAGGAAGAGCAGGGAAGCGGGATTAGCTTGAACAAGTAACAAAGGGGGACAGAGACAGAAGACCAGGTCTGAGAGGAGACCAGATCATGAGTAACTCTTAAGGCCCTTGTAAGGACTTTAGCTTTCAACCTAAGTAAGATTAAGGAGAAGTTGGAGGGTTTTGAGCAAAGACCATGTGAAATTGGAATTCAGCATGCTTAGAGTTTTGCTTTTAATATATGGTGATCAAGAGACACAGAGAAACAAATTCCTGAGCTTCCTGAAACACTGGCCGGCAACCAGTCAATGGGAGATTCTGTCCTCCAGTTCTCCAGGTTCTCTACTGTCCTAGAGTCTTTAGAGATGAAAGAGAAGAAAGTGAGAGAAAAGAAGAAAGAGAGAAGAGAAAGAAGAGATCATTCCTGTGCAAGTAGGGCTCATTACAACTTCTCAGACAGTGACGACTGCCTTAAAGGAGCAACTGAAGCAGAGTTCGTGGTGCTTCTAAGGAGGACAGCAGCCACACTCTTACCGGGTTCTGAATTTCCTAGCTTTGCCATGTAGTTGCTTTGTGACCCTGAGAGAGTCATGTGATTTATGTATCAGTTTCCTCATCCTTAAAATACGCTAAATCTGCCTCCCAGGCTGGCTCTGAAAGGTAAGTGCCTGACATATAATATGAGAATATCAGTGTGTGTTGCTACTGTTTATGATAACAAAATGAGTTTTGTGATAAGGCGGTATGGATTGCAAGATGGTGCTTATCAAAATATCTTTATTATAAGATGTTCTTTACTGTAAAATGCACCATTAAGTTAAGGGCTGCTGTAAGGCTAAATAAGAGACTACATTAAATGTTCTAATTGATTTTTTTTTTTTTTTTTTTTGCGGTAGGCAGCCCTCTCACTGTTGTGGTCTCTCCCGTTGTGGAGCACAGGCTCCGGAGGCGCAGGCTCAGCGGCCATGGCTCATGGGCCCAGCCGCTCTGTGGCATGTGGGATCTTCCCGGACCGGGGCACGAACCCGTGTCCCCTGCATAGCTAAACAAGTAATGGAAACTGAATTTGATCCAAGACATATCAATTATCTATTTCTGTGTAACAAACCACCCTAAATCTCAGTGGCTTAAAATAACCATTTGGATTTCCTCATGATTCTGTAGGTTTACTGGGCAGTTATTCTGCTCCGCCTGAAGTTGGCTGGGGTCACTTATGTGGCTACATTCAAGTAGGCACTTAACTGGAGGTCTCAGTTTTTCATGTGTCCCCTCTTTCTACATGATGAGTCATCCTCCAGAGTTTCTCCACATGACCTTCATCTCTAGTAGAATAGCTTATACTTTCACATAGCATGCAGCTCAATTCCAAGGAGTGTTCCAAGGAACAAGCCACACTGCAAGTGCCTCACTTTTCAGCATGCTTGCTAAATTCTCATTGGTCAAAACAAATGTCCAAACCCAAAGTCACTGTAGGAAGGAATAAAACCAGTGCACAAATACCTCGAGACATGGTTCAGTCTCCCATACCAGATATGGCTGACTCCAACACCCACTGTGCTTTTAATTACTATAGCGTGTTTCCTCCCTGGAGATATTGAAAGTGAACATTGGAAAAAAACAGACCACATAGTATTGTTGAAGAATCACCATAGGTAGACTTGACCTGGGATTCCAACAATAATGAGTAAATTTAATTATTCAAGAGGAAATTTATTATACAACACTCAATATTGAGCTGGATGGCAAGGTTCAAAGTTTGAGAATTCAGAGCTTTTGAAAGTCTGATTACCAAATAGGATCATGACGTAGTTGGCAAAATTGTGAATATTTACAAACTGGATTTCTACTCTTGCCCTAATGTAGAATCTCATTGCCACAAGCACACATCTGCATTTGAGTGAACAACAGGAGGAACGGCGATAATATGGTGTCTACTTAGGTTACCAAATAGGATCTTAGTTGAATCCTCAAGGGTGATCCCAAAAGCATGCAGAAAAGACCTGAGTCTGAAAGAGTCAGTTGGCAAAAGACACCTGCTGTTACCAATGACCCATCTATAATGCAGAGCAACCTCTTAACATGAGGTTGCGAATAACTTTGGATTTTGAACAGGCTTGTGACCCAGTGGGCCTGTCAGGATGCATTAGAAAACAGACATCCTGCTTATCTAGAACCTTATTATTGTGGTCATCAGTTTTCCCAACCTATTGTACCACACCTTCCTCACTTAGGGCCAAGGAGATTCTTGAATGTGCAGCAAGACCAGAATAATATAGAGTGTTTTGCCTCACTGCTTTCAAGCTGTTTTGTTGTTGTTGTTTAGGAGCTCCATAGAGAGCATCTGTCTTTAGGACTATACATTTGGTACTTCTTACCAGCTCTAAATTTTCTCTAATGCTTAAGAGTAGTTGGATCAATAGCCTACTACCGTCGTTTAGAGACTAATAATGTGGACAACTGAGTGAACTCAATATGATCACCACTCAAGGCTTCTCCCTGTGAACTAAAGTCTTCTTTAAATTTTGAAATAACTTCTAAATAAGAAGGCAAAAAGAAGCAAAAGTATGTGTGAGAAAACATGTTTTTTTACTTTCTCTTGGCACAAAATGCAAGTGTAGTAGCATCCCCCTCTGTCATAAGTAGAAGTAGGATTGGGCTAGTTGTTGAAGCTTTCTAATCCTCACATTTTCCAGCTCTACATTATAACAATAATTATATGACCTCATAAGACTGTGAAATGGAAAAAAATAAGGTAATAAAAATAAAGAATTTAGTGCAATGCCTTAGTCACTGTAAGCACTTAATGAATAGTAATTTTTATGATCAATTTCATCACCTCAACCATCACCACCACTATGACAATCATCACCACTAACACCGATGCCAATACCAACACCACTAACATTGCCACAAACACCTTCCTGCTATCTAATGCTTCCACAATGCTCTTTGTGTCTACTGACATAATGAAAATCAATCTTTCCCAACTAAGACATTTTTTAAGCCTCATATACAGGCAAAACTTCTTTCTTTATGGTCAGTGATGATGCAAAGCAATGAAAGTAACTCATTTAGATATCCCTTCACATTATTTCATTAGTTTACTAAAGAGATAAAGAGATTTAGCAAGATCACTCAGAAAGTAAATGAAATAGTCACGTTTGAACCCATGTCTTCTTGCCATGAATACTGTCTTTTAAAGAATTCTGGCTATTCTAAAAACAAGAGCCTCCCATGAAAAAGGAATTTTCATAAAGACATACATTTTGTAGTGCTTACTGCTCTATTCCTACCACCTCGTGCTTAGAATCTGCTCTAGAAACACTTGTTAAATACATTAATCAATTGACAGTTGATAAGTAGTTTAGCAGAGCATGGGTTCTGGAGCCAGAATATCTTACACCAGAAAATCCCAGTTCTACCATTTATCAGCTATGTGAACTTGGGAAATTTAACATTTTTGTTCCCCACTTTCCTTAGATGTAAAGTGGATAACAATAGTACATATTACCTAAGATTTTTTAGGGCATATGAAACTCTCCGATCAGTACCTGACTAATAGTAAGCATCGTATAATACCTAGTATTGATCGTTATTATTTTGTTATGTTGAGCTCTATTGTTATGCGGAATAGTACATATAAAATATTAATTTAAAGAAGAGGAATATGTTTACATATTGAAAGAAAGCCAGGAAAGAATGCAGTGTGTGGTCTCAAACAATGGCTTCCAAGCTCTGTTCTCAGTTAGAACCATTGGATGATTAATAAAATTCCGATTCCTGCCCAATTCACTCTCTTCCTCAGTTCTCTATATTTATAACAATTGTACCAAAGGAAAATGTTTGCACAGTCAAGTTAGGAAAGCACTAAAATCAAATTAATTTTAATAGTGCAAGTTCAAGCACGCTATGATTTGATTAGGTAAGATATTTTGGAGTACAGGGATTTTTCCATTGCCCTTCAAATCCAATCAGATGAGGAGTTGAATATTCTACCCAGGGTTCACACCACATGCCATTTGGAAGTCTCATCTCTTCATTTGCTTCTCCCTTGTCTCCCCTCATACTTAGAGAGAAGGTAACTAACTACCCCTCAGTCAGTGATACTGACTCTCCTGAAATGTGAGGAAAAACTTATGGGGGTTAGTAGGCCCTTGCTACGCAAAGTGTGGTCCGTGGAGCAGTAACACTGACAGTGTGTTAAAAATACAAATCTCAGGTCTTAATGTAGGGCATTGGTTCTCAACTCCAGTTCCCCATGGAATCACCAGGAAGCTGGACCATTAATCTTTGGATGCCAGGCTCCACCCAGGAAACTCTGCGTTAATTGTTCTGAGGTGGGCCCAGGTGGTAACTATTTTTTCTCAAATCCTCGGGTGGTTCTGACATGTAGTTGGGGTGGAGACACACTCATTTTGAGGAAAGAGAACAGAAAACTTCAGATTGATTTTAGAACTTCTCCTTCCATGGCCTTCTCCAGGCTCCTAGGAGAATCCAGGTTCCAGAACGTCCTTTAGATTTCCTTACACAACTGGACAAGGGATTCTTGGCTTATTATTCAGGGCTACTGACTCATCTTGCCTAGTCTGACTTCTATCCTGCCTTCCCAGTAATCTCCATGGAATCTGAATAAGCTTATCTATTAGACTAGCTAACATTCATAATATCAACAGAACACTGTACTACATTTTCAATGCAAAAGTCAAGTACTTTCAAGCACAGCAATGCTGGTAATGTTTACTTATATTATGGTTAGGACTCCAACCCCCATGACCATTGTTGCTTTTTATAATTTTACTGTTGCAGGGTGATGATATTATGGCCTCTGAATGGACTGCAATGTTATAAAAAATGCATCTGGTTTTGTAAAATCTTATACTTCATGCACTTGAAAATTATTTAACTCAAACAAATTTGACTTTTTTTAATCCTTCACAGTTTACCATGGATTAAACAGTTAGTGAGAGGGAAGCTAGACTTTGGGGGCTAGCAAGATCCAGTTCTCTTTGTGTGTGGCTGAACTAAAACTGGCATTTTTCTCTAATCTTAAGATTGATCTTTACAAAGTGAAATAAGAGCACTAAAAATCAAATCCAAATCAAATGCTTGAAAAGTCACCTCTCAACTGAAATTCCTTGAATAGGGAGTAGAAGAAGAGAATTATTTATATTATATCTTGCTGTTTCTTGAACCAGCAGCTTTAGCATTACTTGAGAACTTACAGAAATACATATTCTTGAGCTTTAGTGTAGTCCTATTGGATTAGAATCTACATTTTAACAAGATAGCCCAGGTGGTTCCTAGGCACATGGAAGTCTGAGAAACATTAGTATAGTATACATTGGACTCACATATTTTTTTTCCTCCAACATTTGTTCTTCCCTAAATCAAACCCCATACAACATCCCATACATTTGCCCGTTCCTCTTTTTTATCCAAGCTCTTTATAAACTCTTCTTGCATCTCCAAATTTCTTGTTATCCCTCCCCCAATCGCCTGCCTCTCTGGCCATATCTTATTTTACCAAAAATCTAGTCTATGGGCAGCGGCAGGATGATATACAAAGGCACACTTTCATTAATTTTTTTCTTTATTGCAGTTGAATAAGAGAGGAAATGGTGAAACTTTTTCTCCATCTACTCTAAACCAATAAACTCTCAAAGAAGTAAAATGGGTAATGTCCTGATGCAAAGTCTTCTCCTTGTAAGTCTGAAAATGCAGAGAGTCCATGAAAATACCAGTTTCCCAGTATGGTAAAAGCATACAAATATGTTCAGTTTGTTCCTCCAAGATAGAGATAAAAGGGTACCAACTTCTTCAGAGATGAATTAGATTGATACAAACCACACCCACTCATCTTAGTTTTCAATGACCAGTCATGATAATCCAAGGCAATTATGTAAGTTAAGATACAAATTCTTTTTCTACTTTCACTTATTTTAAGAATAGTAGCAAAAAACAAAAATAATTATCTGTGCCAGTAAGTGTTGGGTGTTTCACTATTGATATAACACTATAAAAAAACTCCTTCTAAATACTTAAACAGTAACTAACAACAAGATACTATTTTTATAATTGATTGAGAGATTTTGATTGAGAGTGTGAATAAGTGAAGCATCTGTGAAAACAAACATCTCCATTGACATAATGTGGTTGAAAACTAAATTCTTTGTTTTAATTGAAAAAGAAGAGAAGAAACAAAACATCTTTAAAAATCTAATGTATTGTCAGAGAAAACCTCTTTCAAATTTTCCCTTCTTGAGGGCACACCATTGCAGCATATATTTTATTATCATTATTATTTTTCACAACATGTAGTACCATGTTTCATTCTCCCACATGTAATATTACCCAATAGAAATCCCCAAAAGGAGCCACAATACATTCATAACAAAGACAACTGTCTTTCAACTTCTGCTTTCCAATATGATTTAATCAGGTATGAAACCGGAAAAATGAGAATCAGCCTGTCCATCATGGCCATGATCATTAGTAACTCCATGAAGTGAGGGGAGAAAAGAGAAACATCTGCTTCTTCTTGCCAAACTTCCAGATAATTTAAAACTACTAAAAGATTATTTCTTTAAAAGACATTCTACTGCCTCTGATAGCATGAACATTTCTAAGTTTTCTCAGGGTCAACCCTGGGCAAGCAGATGGGACAAGTGAAATGGAAAACATTTGGAAAACAGCAGCCATTCCTAGGCCCCTGGTATATGTGTAAAGGAGGCTCTCTGATTTCCAATTTTGGCTCAGATCAGAAGAAAAAAGGTAAGGGTTACACCCCTGAAAAAAAGCTCAGTCTACTCTAGGGCACGCCTGACTTTCAATCCATTTAAGTGCTCACATTTTTATGGGTTTTAAAGGTGACATAAATCCCTTTGAATCTCAGAATGAAAAACATTCAATGCAGATTTGAGAAGAGAAAAACCAACTTACCACAGTAGTTCAGTTAACTGACAGGCACCATCATCTGAAACAACAAAAACATATTTTGATATTACAATCATAAAAACTACCACACTTTTCAAATTGTCTTAAAACACATACTGTGAATTTATATACAGAGGCAAAATTAAATAAGCAATGAAAATACCTTATCTGACCTAAATCATTTAGTTTTTTTCAGATGAAAGTGTTTCATCCCCACTATATTAGGTCCAAATTAGATAACTGGTTGTTTTTCAAAATCCTTTGTATACACACACTGGCATATGTATATTTCACCACATTTTCTTCTGGTGTTCAAGTTTAAAAGGTAGGCAGAAATACAGAGTCTCCTATATAATACAATCTTGGTTCTGACATGAATGCAATCATGACACACTTAACCAAATACACAGCTCTGATAATGCCATGTAAATTAGTTCACTGAGCTCAAAAATTACCTCTATTGTCTATACAGAAAAAAGCTATAGTATTTATCACAGTGCTCAGCAGCTTTAGTCAGCTTCTCCTATTCTCCCTAAGATTCTCTCCCCAAATTCTCCAGTATATCCTCCTTCTACTTTTCAAGTTGATCTCCCACTACTTTCCCTTGCGCCGTGTCCTCACACCCTATATTAAACATGTACTGTCTTTTCTTTAACAATATTTTAATTTGCCCCTTTTCTTCTGCCTCAATATTCTTTCTGCCCATTCTTTAGGTCCACCTCAAATAATGTCTCCTCAGTGAAACTTCTCTTGATGCCCAAAGAAGGAATGAGTCTTCTTTTTCTAGGTTTTCCCACCATATTTTGTACCTTATAACCATCTTCTGTCATTTAAAAGAATAGTTGCATTGCATCTGTTTCTGCTAATAAAGCTTTAATTTTAAAGGACTATTAATATCTATTATGAATGAAACACTTTAGTTTCATGAAAAGACAAATTAAGGAATTGAAGAAAATTTCCTATCTTGATAAATGACTTTTTAGACAAGTTCTTTAATACTTTTTATACCATATGGGAATGCATTTTCTCTTTTTTTGTAATATTTTAAAAAAGCATTTTTTTTTGCAGGCTTGAATTTTGTATGGAAAGGTGATAATACTTACTAGACCTCTATTAGCACTGCATATGTTTGAAATTAGCGTTTTGAAGAACAGTGACACACTTGCCTTCAACCATGAACATGGTCACCCCAGCAGCAAGACTGACATTAGTAGCATAATCTTAGAAAAAAAAAAAATCTCTTTATGTAGAATGAAATTATAACATTGCCTTGTTGGTAATTTTTTTACTTCTGGCCAATTAATTATGTCAGATCAGACTGCCTATATGAAGCATGCAGGTGCATTACACATTCACAATATCTCATCCTTCATTCTCCTTCTGGGCTCACAATCACTTTGGGCTTCAAAATGTTGGCAAACAATTCTGTGCAATTGCTCATATCAGGGTTTCTTTTCTTTTTTCCCTAGATAATTATAACTTGGCTATCCATCTATTTTATTAAAGACTTTCTTATTGGTTTCATATGACATTAAATATCCAGAAAAAGTACGATTTAATTGAATAATTAAATTTTAAATTATAGATGTAAACATTTTAATGTGGATATTTAAAATAAGAGCAATGTTTCTTCATTTGGTGAGAGGAAGAACTTTATTAGATTTTTTGTACCTAAACCTAGAATGTAATATTTCATCTTCAGAATTATGTGTTCTTTATTCCAACCCTCTACAGTTCTTTTCATAAAAAGAACAATGGTATAACACATAATTAAGAAAAAAAAAATATATATATATATATATTTTTTTTTAAACTGTGATTCAGGGAAGCTCCTAAAGTAAAATAATGCTCAGTAATTGAACATGTGTTGATAGTTGAGCCTACAACCAGGTCATTAGTGGACACTTTCCCCTACAAGGGTCAAAGTTACCAAAGTGTTTTAGCATGAGTAAATAAGATATCATTATGGAAGTACCTTCAGAAATACGAATAAAAATGAATTTGTATTTAATTGAGTTTAGATATAATTATTAATATCTGGCAACCTATATGACTTTGATTTCCTTAAAAAATAGAGTGTGGACTTTACATACTGGTTGGTTGAGGCTGGCACTTGTAGATAAGGAAGCAAAAAAATGTCTGTGGTAAGCACCCTGGAATTGATTGTTGCCTTGCTCTTCTGTGCCAGACGTAATGCAAATATAGCTGGGCTAGGAACTTCAGGGATGGATGGCTTCCTGAGAATAATGATCTGATGGTAGTCTCCTGTTTCATTCAAAAGACAACCGAAATTTAACAAAGAAAATCCCATTAGAAGGAAATGTTTAGCAGGGAATGTTTTCATTGATATCTGTTCCAGGGATAGGTCAACAAAGATTTTCTTTCACTTGAGTGGAATTGCCAAAGAACAGGACCAGTCAAAATCTCTAATTCTATAGAATAGTACCAGAAATATTTTCAATTATCTTTAATTTCTAACATTTTCATCTAATTCACTACCTTTGTTTATCCATATTTTCTATCTTTCTTTCCTCCCTCCCTTCCTTTTTGTCAAACATATTTTCCATTCCCTTTTTTTTCTTCTGCATTTTGATCAGGTCCTGAGAATGGCATCCACAAAATATGGAAATCCTTCCACATAAAACAGATAACTTACTAAGTATATAATTGATGGAGAAGAAAGATCCTATCAAAAAGTTTAGAACTTTTGTTTTGACTCTGGAGTTGCTGGCACAAGTGTGAGAATGGAGTCATCCCAAATAAAATGGTTTATGGGTAGCACATGCACCTATATATATTGTTTCCTTAAAAGAAGTTTTCTGAAGACTTTTCATATGCAAATTTATTCAAATAGCATTTACAATTAGCCATCCACCTCTCTATATCTGACCATTTAATTCTCATAAAGGGCATCTATTTTTTATAAAAGAATCCCAGTGTTTGAATGCAGGAACAGAATACTAAATTGGATATAATTCCAGTATTGTGATCATATTATTTGTTAGAAAATGAAGAATAAATTAAATATGTATTACTGCCTTCTCTGTATATCTCTATAAGCAGGTGGTAGGAATAAGCCAGCTATTTCTGTATTTACTTGTAGAACCAATTATAGAGATAATTATGAAAACAAATGCAAATAGGTACTGACTCCAGGCATAGAAAATTATTTTAGGAATGAAATTCCTGAGTTCCTATAACATCACTGAAACACATGCCTGCATATATAATACATACATATCATATGTATCTCTATTTATCTCTGACATACATATACACAAATGCATATACATATATAGATACAGATATATACGTAGGTGGCCAGAGGGTTCTCCTTTCTAATTTCATTAGATTTTCTCTTAGCATTTTCTTTTCTTCATACCAAAACTCCAGCCCTCATTTTTCATATCATTCATGAGCAAGTGCAGGACTTGAGTGGAAGTGACAGAAGATGATGGTAACAGGGAAAGGAACCAAGAGTGAAAGGGAACTGGTATGACTAAGCCTCACTACATATATTCCATGAACAGCCCCTGAGCCAAAGCCCAGAATAGACTTCTTTACTAAAAAAAAAAAAAAAAAAAAGGCTAAACATTAGGTTTTACTTTTTTCTCCTAAAGTACAAATTACTCTTATTTTGGTCATAATTAATTATGAATTATTTATCTTTACTTACAGAGCTAGATAAAAAT
The DNA here is from genome assembly GCA_004363435.1 of Platanista minor. Lineage (NCBI taxonomy): Eukaryota > Metazoa > Chordata > Mammalia > Artiodactyla > Platanistidae > Platanista > Platanista minor. The sequence goes on along the minus strand of RJWK010039946.1, from coordinate 956 downwards.
ACAAATTAAAGTAGCTCCATTTTGGTCAAAAAGATGCATCAGATATTGTAAACCAACAACAATCTCACTACAAAAAACTTAGAAAACTGGATAAAATATAACAAATATTCTTTGAATCATATAATTGAGCAAAATATATTAAGGAGAGCTTCAGTGGACAAAATTAAAGAAAGAAGTAGAAATGACTGGTATGGAGTTACTGATCTTTTGGCTCTCTGGGACATTTACCAGTCTTAGCCAAGAACCTTGGGATTTCAAGGACAAGATATTAAAATGTCTCTCATGAAAATTTCTCATACAGGTGTGGGGTTTGAAATGGTACTATTGACAAGGACAGGGAAATTCCACAGACAGAATTTAACAAAAAACTATTCCCAGGCTTGTACCTTATGCAGTCAATTTCCAAATTTCTCTGGAAGGGCACAGCCTCAACAAAAAGCAGTTAGGAATTACAAATATAAAGCTCTGCTAAGCAAGAACTCAAATCTATAATTATAAAACACATGAGCAAATCTTGAGTGAGATTAAGTAAAAGAAATAAAGAGCAAAATTAGAAACACCAAAATTATTCATATGATAGGATAACTAAACACTGATTCTGAAATAATTGTTTAAAATTATTAAAAGCGAAAGATGGGAGAAAATATATGAAAGAAACAAGACATTATTTAAAAAGACAGTTTTCAATGAGTACCAAATAAAGATTTGGAAATAAAACATAATTATTGAAACTAAGTACATAAACATATATTAAACACAGCTAAAGAAGCAATCAGATAATAGAACTAAAGAAATTATCCATAATATTGCCAGAAAACCAAAGAAGAAAAACGTTTCAAGAAAGAGCACATGAGATATAAAAAACTGGCTGAAATGGTCCAACATTTGCCTAATAGGAACCAGAAAAAGAATGGGGAGAAGTAATCTTAAAGCAATAATATATGAAAAATGTTATT